>JACMZG010001859.1:21216813-21402946 GCA_018340805.1 Microvelia longipes
AATTTATACGAAACAACTATTTGTTATCGTCATGAAAATTTGTCTTAAGGTTTCTTATTCGTTATAAATTACACAACTTTCAAGTTCGCCTTAGTTGGTTATTTAAGAAAATTTATATTTCTATACGTCTCACATATTAAGTAAACATAATATTGATGCAAATATTCGCTTTTCATAGATAGTAAAGTATAGATGTAATTAAAATAATTTATAACTTTTATCAACGTCACATTGCGTGCGTCTCTCAGTGCATTTCATTAATTGAATAATGTTTATTTCCATCCTATTAACATAATATTTAAAACTACACGTGTCGAAGAAACTTGAAAATTGAAGAGAAACACAAAATTCAATTTACAATGATAATAGAGATTTTAAAAACATGATTCTTGTAAAGTGATGATGTAAAATGCATGTTCTTGTAAATAATTTCATCTTGTCAATGTCGGAGATAGGGATGTGAGGATTGCAGGAGGGGACGAGGGTGGAGTGAGACCTTGTTTTGAAATCTATTGAAATGTCTGATTTGAAAAGAGTCTAGTGGATTTTCGAATCGATTGAGTTTTACTCCTTGGAGTTGAATTAAACTGTAATGATGCTTTTGCATGAGAAATTTCTGTCAAGTCTCTTTAAATTAACTCTGAATAAATTAACATTTTTATTTAGAATACATTTTTTTCAATACTTTATCCGTCTTTGTATCAAATTTTTAACCTTATGCCAGAGACCAGAGACTATCTAAAAATTTGGAAAACAGTTTCTGTAATGTCAGTTCTTTACTATTACAATATCAGCTATCATTACTAAAGGTGATTTTGGACCCTCCATTGATTGGTCTAGAGGACAAGCCAGATCTCTGATTAAAGAGTGGATATGGAAAAAGGCTAATACACATTGGTACAACTCTAAAAATTGTCGGCAGGCAAAGATGATAAACCAACTATCAACAGGAAAAGAACTAGATGGCTTCTAGAACTGAGCAAACAATATCAGGACGATGGTAGGGGTCTTTACTGGACACTGCAAACTCCAAAGACACCTCTCCATTATGAAGGTAGTGCAAGATTACACTTGCCCAGTATGTGGTGATGAAGAGGAAACAGGCTATCACTTCGTAGGTAAATGTGAAGGTTTTGGTAGAATTCGTTTCCAGACCTTTGGATCCGGAGAACTCGCTGAGGAAGAGCGGGAATCGCTCAAGTGGCAGAACATCCTCACTTTCATAGGTCAATCCAAGAGATTCAACTGGGAACAGGAGGTAGAGGCTTAGTGGTGAGAGGGTGATTGAGTTACGGGGTTGGTGAAAAGGACCTTAAAGTTGGTCTACTCACCAGGCTTGACCTCCCCACCCCCTACTACTACTACTAGGTAGGTAGGTGATTTTGGAACTCTACAAATGTGAGTGTTGTACAAAACCCTGTAGTTTGTAGGCCTGTACGTTTGAATATCTGATGTCATCGTAATCCCGGTGTGTTTATGCCAGAAAGATGAAGCGTGGTAAAAAATTATCTTAATTTTTTACCATTACTTTTAATGGTAATTACTATTAATTACTGAATAGCACATTTAGGAGTGATTGTGCTATTCAGAAAATCACAAATGCCATTAGTGAGTCCAGAAACATAATAATTATAAATTAAACAATTGCTCTGTAGTGAGGCAGAGGGAAGCTAGTAGTGAGGTTAAGTTTCACACGCCTAAATTTTACTAATTAACTAATTTTACTAAATGAATATTTGTGTATATAATTTTGTATACTTGTATGTTTCTTATAACAGACAAGTATAAAGTTCTTCCCCGCAATAAAAAAAAAAAACCTTAAAGACGATCAAAAGCGAGCTATAAAGTTATCCTAAAGAATTAAAGTCATTTAGCTTGGGTTGCTTCTCCATATTCAATACACTTAAGCTTTAAAAACATTGCCGCTCATTTTAAATTATTTAAAATAACATTTTTTATTTTTGTAAAGAACAAAACAAAAAAAACGCAGAAGTAAAAGTTCAAAAACAAACAACTTGTGTTTTTAAGGAGAGGTTTAATTCAAATACGCCGCAATTTAAAGCCTCCACATCTGCCCCTTGTGGTACTGTTTTCATCTCCATGAGTATCGTATCTTCTTTGAATTTTAAAACTGTTTATTTTGAAAACAGACCTTTTTAAATGAAGGTTTTTTTGAAAAAATATTTTTTCAGATTGCTTTAAATGACTAAGTTGTTCAGAATAACAATTTTTCGCTACACTTCAACAGATTGTTTCCTTTTTCTGTACTCTGTGAGACACAAGAAAAGCATTTCTTTTTAGTTTTCTTGATGTGTATCGTAAGTATAAAGGAAACATTATTTATCATTTGATACTACCGAATTTTTCAAAACATGAATAGTTGACACGATATAATTGTGCGAGAGACACCTATAAAATGTAACAAAAAAATGCAATGCTACATTTGGGAACTGTTCCATCATTCGTCAATCGTCATTATTGATGGTCATGTCCCTCTCTGTTTTGTCACGTCTAGCTCATCAGGGCGCCGACACAGCCTAAACTCATACTTACCTTCAATTAAATTTCTGAAGAGTGTAATGTATCGTATTAACCAAAATTAAAGTAAACCTTCAATTTATGGTGATTTATTCTGAATTTTGCTTTTCTGATGTTTGTGAGACATATGATATATACTAAGTTATCTGTCTGTGTTTTTAAGTGTACATATCGTACCTTCCAGTTTGTTTATACTAGAAAGTTACTACATTCTCAAGTTCCTACAAGCTCTAGCCCGAGTTATGCTATCGGAACAATTATTTTTATACAACGTCATTACCTCGAGGCCGAATCCTTAAATATTATTCTTACTGTTCTTAATATTTTTATTAAACATAAAAACTGTAAGATGAATGAAAGATCTAACTGACCTTAAATATGTTTAAAAAAGAATTTTTGGACTACACTCTTACACTGACTGTTATGTGTTGTTGTACTTAACATTTAGAAGTAACATAATAATTTAGAAACCTCGGATGTGATGATTAAACATGGTGTGTAACGGATTGACTCGATGAAAAAATATTAATATTTACTTATACCACCATGTATTACTTATGAGTTGTAATTCACTGAGGTATCAGTACACAGAAATATAAGTGAATACGATTATATTTCTGTATCCAATATCACCCCAATTTTTTGCATTATTGCCTGGCTTGGTAACGCAGGTTGTAATGTTAGACATAATCACTGGATTGTTTTTCTACCAAGCTTACTAAAGCCATTAAAACTGTGCTAACTCTAATACTTGTTACAATCAAAATTGTTGTATTATTCAATAAATAAATTGTCAAAAAAGAACATTATTACTTTAAAGTAAACACCGAAAAGTTGTATTATTACCGTTGTGGAAATAAAATTAATTAGAAACACCATTTAAATCTATCTTTAAAAAATGTTAGCAAGTCGTGAGATATACTATCAGTTTAAATTTGATTTTTCATCCTCCTTTCCTTGACTATTTCATTATTATTACCATTTATTACTTATAATTAAAGAATGAATTAATTTAAAATTTTATAAATAATAAAAAAGGGAAGAATCTTAAACTGGTGGGGTTCATTCATTAGCAATTACAAATCATAAGGGAGCCAATAGTATTTGAAATCAGAAATATTTTTAGAAGGAAACTTAGTTACCAATACGGCAGAACCTTATAAAATGTTTCCTAGTATATTTTTAAAATAATAAAACAAGCTTAAGCTTTTCACAAAATATCTGCAGGCAATGAAATTAAATCTTTCTTTTAGTTCTTTTAAAATGTATTTTTAACTGTATTATTCCACTGCAATAGAAATAAATATAATACTGGGTTCTTTTCCTACAGGGTAAAAAAAACTTTGTCTTTGGTCTTTCATATATTTTACTTTTCTACCCATATAAATTTGAGAATGTATAGTTTTAAGTTATTTCATTTGGTTTGACCTCCCGACTTGTGTGCTCTAAAACAGTTTTTTTTACAGGGTCTTTGTAATAAGGAACAGTGTGACAACAACTTTTTTATTACAGTTCCAGGAAAACTCGAAATATTGTCTGTGGGAAGGGTGAACGTGGAATGGTTGGATGGAGGATGGGTGGCTGTGGAATAGATAGATGTGAAATGGGTTGCTGCGGATGGGTGGCTGTGAGATGGATGGATGTGGGATGGAGGCTGTGGGATGGGTGGCTGTGAGATGGATGGATGTTGGATGGGTGGCTGCGGATGGGTGCCTTGGATGGGTGGCTGTGACATGGGGAATGGCTGTGGGATGGATGGGCTGGATGGCTGGCTGTGAGATGGATTTGGATGGGTGCTGGATGGTGGCTGTGAGATGGATGGATGTGGGATGGGTGGCTGTGAAAAGTATATCCGAAGTGGACACACATATTATATGCATTACTTATAACTATAAAATGATCACGATTTTATTTTGCTAAGGTCAAATAATTGTTTGACCAAACCTAGTAACTCCCTCTAAGGTCAAACAAAAATGAAAATAGGAGGTTCAGGTAAATTGTAGGTAGTCCGTCGATTGTTTACCTTGAGTGTAACTTTATGTTAGACACAACACCTTGAAATTTCGATATCTCAAAATTCTGAGGCTGAGCGCAGCGAGCCCGAAGCAATTCCTCCATAAGATTTGGTTAATAAAATCGAATTCATTATAAATATTGTCATCCCTTTGATCATGCCCATTCTCGCCTATTATTAGTGATCCAACAAAAACTGATTATATAAAAGAAATAGTTTCCGGATAGCATTACTAGAGCTATAGATTGATTTTTGTGCCAAGTTTCAACCCTCTAGCATAAAGAAACTAGGAGTGCAATGACAACACACTCACACACAGATACAGACAACTTAGTGATAACCAACAGTCCAAGAGCCAGGCCTAAAAAATGTGACTCATTTTGTACTACTCCAAACAATTTTTTCTGAAAATACACCTTCAATTATGAAAAAAAAACATAGTCTGCCTATCCAGAGTGGAGCTCTTCATATGAATGCGCTCGCTCAAAATATTAGAAAATTCCACGATTTCCAGTTTTCTTGCAATAAGTGGTTCCCTGTAGGTTAGGTGCAAAACATAAAGAAAAAAATATTTATAACTGATAAGATTCCCTATAAAACTAGAGTTTTTTAGTCAAAATCGGATAACTAGAATTAAAGATATGACATTTGTTAAATGGACAAAAAAATGCACAAGAACTCAATATTTTTATTATAACTTTGAATAATAATAAATTTTGTTAATGTCTAACCATAAACTGAATATAATAATTAAAATACAAGATTGACATTTTTAAATATGATTGACAGAGTCAATCATATTTACTATAATTTTTTAAGTAATTCGTTGACTTTGTATAAATTAACAATTTTTTGGTGTTTTTGGAAGAGCCATAACTTTGGTTGTAGCTATCCGATATTGATGATTAAACACTCTTTATATAGAACATTTTATCATATTTTAAAATGTTTTCTTCATGTTTTGTACACAGAGAACCAGTTATTTCAAGAAAACTGAAATTTGAGCGATTTTATAAAATTTTGAGCATGTGCAATTATATGAAGTGCTTCACTTTGTTTAGGCAGACTATGCTTTTCCTTCATAATTTAAGGTATATTTTCAGAAAAATTTGGTTTGAAGTAGTACAAAATGAGTCACATATTTTAGGCCTGGCTCTTGGACTATAACCAGTAAGACTTAAAATCACCTGATACTGATGATTCATGTGAAATCTCAGTTTCGGAATTTAAATGACAAAATTTGCATTGTATTAGTGTAAAATGAGTCTCCAAATTTCTCCTCTATCAATTATTTCTTTTCTATTTGTTTTATATATTTAATTTACTTAAAGCAAACTTTTTATAACTTTATCATATTTTTATTTAAATAAAAAATTTCGAAAAAGCAAACCAGTTAAAATGAAAAAATATAAAAAAAAAAAAGGCATAAAATGTTTTTCGATAAAATAATTTCTATTGCATCGCTGAACGATCACTTTATACCTACACTAGTTATTTTTTCAAATTTTATTCTTTTATATTTATTTTATTCATGTTTCCGAGGATTTAATTTTGATTTGATTTTTTACCATTTCTTTTAGATTTATCGATTTATATACTTTTATATATTTCATATGTATATTTAAGAAAAAAAACTTTTACTTTTCCTCATTTATACCGTAGGTATATAGGAAAAGTATTATATTTGCGCTAAAAACTCAAAACCAGGAATGTACCTAAATCACCCGTAACACGTGATTACAAGACCTCCTGAACGTTTTCCTGATTAGTGTCTAATATTTTCATACCTCCCCGAGTTCGCTTATGCTTGAATGTTGATAATGTATTCGAGATTTAAAGTCCGTAGCAGCGCCACCCATCGCTGATAAGAAATTGAAAACGACAGTGCTTTAATGTAGTTAATTTTAGGGGCTATGATCTCAGTAGAATCACTATTTCGTTTAAAAATACGGTTTTAATGGGTTGTCGTGAGTATTTAAATTGAGTGATAAAAAGGTGAAATCACAATATAGTGTTTTATTTTATTTATTGTTAAATAATGTTACTCTTAATTAATTTTAGTTTGCACAAGCACTAAAAATTACCTTGTCATTGCATTAAATTGTTTAAATCAGTTGTGACAGGTATTTAAATTAATTGATAACAAGCTGAATTTTTACCGTAACGGTGATTTAATTTATTAATCAATTTTATTTACTCACTCAAATAATTAATAACTCACTAAATTCAATTTTTTGTAAACTGTTTGTTTAAATTATCCGTTAAAGTTTTATTATTTATGGGTTAAATCGGACAAATTCAAATCAGTATAAGCGCCTGATTCTATATTTAAAACCCTGGAAGAACGGAAGTATTACAAGAAATATTGGCAATTGTTTTAGCACCGATGGTCGTTCTATTAATTTTTATCTCATTTATCACAAATTAACTAACAATAAAGAATAAAAAAAGAATTTTTATCATCTACCATGCTAATCCTATAGCAAACAAAAATTTTATCACCCTTTAGTTTTCCCGCCATTGGTATTGCCAACCTATAAGAAATTAATTCTGGCACGCAGGTTTGTAAGCTAGGCTAATTTTCTTTGAAATGCCCATTTTCAATCAATCTGAATTTTGCTTAAGTCGGTATATATTTAATAACTCGAGCAGTGGCGTCACAACTTGTTTTTAATTTTATACAAAAAAGGTACATGTTAGATATGACACTTGGTGACAGGTCTGACATTGTCAGATTGTTCTGTTTATATATTCTTTAATATGTTTTATACTGTGTTAAGTATACTCTTAGTCTAAACGTAATTGCGTTATACTTGTAGTATATATCGAATAGGTTATGGGCCCAGGCTACGCAAGACACAGAAAAATTAAAGAATTTGAAAGTATCAAAAGTGGGTGAGAAATAATTTATTTTTATAAGTATATGTCACAACATAATGGGTAGCAATAACTATCGAATTGATCCATTAAATCGTGAAAATTACGACACTTGGAAACTTCAGGCACAAGCTGTCCTCACGAGAAATGGTCTGTGGAAGTATGTTTCAGGTAAAGTACCAAAACCGACTGTAAACCAAGACGAGATCGATAAGTGGGAAGAAGGAGATGTAAATGCTAAGTCGGATTTGGTTTTGATTATTTCACCGAGTGAATTAAAACAAATAAAACATTGCATCACATCTAAAGATGTGTGGGACAAACTATCACAGATTTACGAGAGCAAAGGTCCAGCTCGTAAAGCTACGCTACTTAAACATCTTATCCTACATAAAATGTCAGAATCGGACGACATCAGAAATCATCTAAATGATCTAACTGATACAGTCGATAAATTAGCTGAGATGGATATAAGTATTAACTCAGATTTATTAAGTATCATGATGTTATATTCTCTCCCTGATTCGTTCGAAAACTTTCGAATCGCAATAGAATCAAGAGATCAGCTACCTACTCCGGAAATCTTAAAAATAAAAATTATTGAAGAATACGAAGCAAGAAATAAAAATTTATTAACAACTGACGGAGCATTTTTTGGAAAAAATAAAAAGAGTCAAAATAAAAAATGTTGCTGTCACAAAAATTTCAAAACGAACTAAAATTCATTACCACCAAAATAAAAATTTTGAAACTAAAAATCAAAATTTGAATGACAGAATAAAAAACAAAAAACATGTAAACTTTGAAAACAAAAAGGATTCGACATTTAAGACAGAAGAATGTCACTCATCAAGAAACAAATGTGACAAATTATCTGGGAAACTGTTTTGCTTAGACAGTGGAAGCACTTCCCACCTATGCCGTGACAAAAATCAATTTATTAAATTTAATGACACTAAATTAAAACGTAATGTTCAACTTGCCGCAAAAGATGGAAAAGCTGAAATAAAAGGATCAGGCGATGTCAAATTATTGACTAATAACGGATCTGTAAAACTAACAGAAACACTGTATGTTCCAAATCTCACTACAAACCTTATGTCCGTAGGGAAAATTACTGAAAAAGGATTCTTCGTTACTTTTAAAAAACATATAGCCGTAGTAACAGATAGATACAGAAACACAATTTTAACTGCAAAAAAATCAGAAAATGGGCTATATTACGTCACAGAAAAAGACTCAGTTTGTAATCAAAAATCATACCAAACTCTAGAAAATGACATAAATGACTGGCACAAAAGACTCGGGCACATGAAAGAAGCAGATATGAAGTTAGCACATAAAAATGGGTTGCTAATAGGTCTGGACTTTAACCCAGCTCAAAAACTACAAGAATGTGAGACATGTATTCAGGCGAAAATGTCAAGAAAACCTTTTCCAAAGAGAGAAAAAACAAATGTAACTCAAATTTTGCACACAATACATTCTGACGTGTGGTCCATTTGAAACAAGATCACCTGCAGGATCTAAGTATTTTGTGACATTCATTGATGAATATTCAAGATATTCAAAAGTGTATTTCCTAAAAAACAAGAACGAAGTCCTCGATAAATTCAAAGAATACAAAGAAGAAATGGAAAATATAACAAGTAAAAGGATAAAATATTTGCAATCCGACAATGGAAAAGGCGAATACTGCAATAAAGAGTTTGATCAATACTTAAGAAAATGCGGGATTGTTCGTCGTTTGTCTGCACCTTATACACCACAGCAAAATGGACTCGCTGAGAGAAAAAATAGATCGCTAATAGAAAAAGCTAGATGTCTGCTGATTGAAGGTAAATTACCACAAATGTTTTGGGCAGAAGCCATAAATACGGCAAATTATCTGATAAATAGATCTCCGTCCAAGAGTATCAATAGTGATACACCATTTCAGAGGTGGGTCGGCAGAAAATCAGTTAGACACTTGCACAAATTTGGTTCAAAAACTTTATCTTAAATAAAGGGCCTAACAAAAGAGTAAATTCCACCCTAAAACTGAAACAGGAATTTTCATGGGATGCTCAGAGATACTAAAGCTTATCGTATATGGAGTCCGAATCAAAGAAAAATAGTAACCAGCCGTGACGTAAAAGTTTTAGATAATGTTAACCATCATACTCAAACACCGCGATAAAATTATGAATTAAATCCAGAGAAATGATTCGTTATCATACCCAGATATCCTATACAAAATAAAAAAAAGAATTTCTTCATGAAGAAGAACTCAAATAAATGAAGAAATCAGATGAATGAAAACTTAATGAAAAAAAAATTCAGATGAAAACGAGAAAAAACTCAATAATGAAAAACGATGAGAAAACTCAGATAATGAAGAAAAGATGAAAAAAACTCAGATGAAGATGATCAGATAATGAAAACGATGAAAAATAATGAAAACGGAAAGAAAATGATTGAAAACAAAAAAATGATGAAAAGAGGATAACAAAAGGAAACTTATTATGAAAATTATGAAGAAAACATTGATGGAAATAATCATAATAATGATTCAAATCAAATGTAACCCCAAAGGGATAGACAACCACCAATATGGACAAAAGACTATGACATGACAAACGCTTGCTTACTAAAAGAAATAGAAAAATCTGAAGTTGAAAATCCAGAGTGGCACGATGCCATTAAAAATGAAATTAGATCTCACATAAAAATGAAACGGATCATTACCGAGAAACCACCGGAAAAAATACAGTCGGTCATCGAATGATATTAAAAAACAAATATGCCGATGGAACATTGGAACGGAAAAAAGCCAGACTAGTAGCTCGTGGATACACCCAAAGGAAAGACATAGACTTTACAGAAACTTACGCACCGGTGGCAAGACTAAGTACAATAAGACATCTAATTGCAACAGCAGTTGAGAACAACATGAAAGTTGTACAACTGGATGTCACAACTGCATACCTAAATGGTGATATCGATGCGGAAATATACATGGCTAAACCAACTTATTTAGAATGTTATGTCCAAGAGATAATGATGGAAGAAAGTAGTAAAGAAGATAATAGCTTATTTTTCAAGGCAAAGAAAATGTTAACTGACCTCAGAAAAGGGAAAAATGAAAAGGTTTGTAAAATGCAAAAAGCATTATATGGTTTAAAACAAGCTGGACGTCAATGGTATAAGAAACTTGATGAAAAATTAAAAGAAATTGGTTTTAAAGCCTCAAATGCTGACCCCTGTATGTACATCTGGTCGTCAGGGGGGGATAAAGTACTGATAGCTGTTTATGTCGACGACCTGATTATTGCCACATCCAGTGATCAAGTCCTAATAAAAATTAAAGACACTCTACTGAACCTTTTTGACATGCGAGACATTGGAAGACTCACTTACTGCTTAGGTATTGAATTCGAACACGTGAAAACAAATTTACAATGAACCAAAAGAAATATATTAACGAAATCCTACTGAAATTTAAAATGGAAAATTGTAAGGCGGTTAAGTCCCCAATAAATAGGATTACAATTGGAGAAAGGAAAAAAGACTCCTGATGAAAATATTCCTTATCAAAACCTAATAGGATCTCTTATGTATCTATCAATCGCGACAAGACCAGACATATCTTACGCTGTTAGTTATTTAAGCCAGTTCAATTCATGTTACTCTACAGAACACTGGAATGCCGCGAAGAGAATCCTCAGATATCTAAAAGGCACGTGTGATGTTCAACTCACTTACCAACCTACGGGCATGGAACTAGTCGGTATGGCTGATGCGATTACGACGCATGTGTAGTTGACAGAAGTCCTATACCGGTTATTGTTTTATTTTTGCGGGTGCCCCCATAAGTTGGGAATCACGGAAACAACGCACAGTCGCTTTATCGACCGCTGAAGCGGAGTATATGGCACTTACAGAAGCGGCGAAGGAAGCTATCCATCTAAAACAACTAGCTAACGACATGGGAAACATGATCGAGACCATAGTCATCTACAATGATAACCAAGCAGCGCAAAATCTAGCTATCAATCCTGTCATCAGCTCCAAGTCCAAGCATATAGATGTCAGGCAACATTTTATCAGAGAGGTTGTAGCAAACAAACACGTCAATCTGGTATACAAGCCTACCGAAGACCTGGAAGCTGATATACTTACCAAGTCCTTGAGCAGTCCCAGACTAAATAAGATAATGTCTAGCATGGGCTGATCAAACCCCAGCCACCTTCGTGAGGGGGAGTGTTAGATATGACACTTGGTGACAGGTCTGACATTGTCAGATTTAGTTCTGTTTATATTTATTCTTTAATGTGTTTTATACTGTGTTAAGTATACTCTTAGTCTAAACGTAATTGCGTTATACTTGTAGTATATATCGAATAGTACAAAAAAGTTTTTTAATTTGCATAATTGCTCTTTTGTTGCAGGTGTTCATTTCGACACATCGTCAGAGAGGTTGCTCAACGAAATTACAACAGCAATCAAAGTTTACGCCCATGGTGTAGAAGATTTTGTCAATGATCCGAGAAACACTAATCATTCCCTTAATACGCAACTTTCTTGCGAAGGAATTGGCGATGCCAGGTGGAGAACAGGCGATCGATTTTTCAAGTAGGTTAAACTTAAGGATCCTAGTAATTATCTTGTTATATCAAGACAACAGACACTAAAAAATATACTTTTATTATGAATTTAGCTGACAAAATGCATCTTTACAAAATACCTCGAAAACATCTAGCTCAAGGAATACTGAGTTTTATAAACATATGGGAGTTAAAAACTATTTCAACCCCTCGAAGTTGCTACATTATGGTACGATAATAAAGGACTTAGGCTCGATGTTCTCGAGGCCTACGATGATAGCCGGATGCGGCAGAAAATTAACTCTCTAGTAAATTTATTATCATACTATTTATTGGAGAGACTATTTTTTTACCTATTCTTGGATTACTTCACAGAGCAGTTATTTATATTATAAAATATATAAGTTCTGTATTTGGGAGCGTGTTTTCTCATGTTTATTTATGTATTTATACGTATATTTGAATAGATATTTATTTTAACAGACTACGCCTTCGGTCTCATTACCATACAATTTTTAACAGTACCCTAAATATAAAATATTTAGGGTGCATATGTAATGGACAAACACACATGTAAATTTACTGAGTTTTGAATTCGCAACATATAACATACTAAAACTTCTTCATAATAGTTCTAAAAGCCAAAGAAATTCATACACAACATACCATAAATCAATACTGCAGACAAAATTAGCGTTACCCTATATGCCGCGTTATTACATGAAAATGTTACTTTAAATATTAAACATGTTAACTTCTAAGTGTATATGAATGGTGTCAAGTCTATTTTAGGGTGTTTCATCTCTATGTATCATGTTTAGTTGTGTAAGTGTATATATTAATTGATATGTTTCAGTGTATGTGTGTATTTATATCCCTACGTTGCATAATATTTGGATCTATGAGAATTTATAATTGATGGGCCCATGTTGTATTGATTAATGACGGTATTATGCAAAGGATATGTTTAAGTACGAATCCTATATTATTAATCACGAGTATTCGAGCTAATCTTATTCTTTATTATCATGGAGCTGATCCGACGTAAGATTTCGTGTATTTCTAAAGTTCAGTAAGATACTAGGTAATAATCATTACGAAACGTCTCCCTACAATGTTTGTTAGTTTGATCAAAATCGGCTATCATCCTAAACGGCCATAGAGGACTAATTATCTCTCTGGCACTAATGATTGCCGTTTAGGATGATATACGATGTATTATCGTATACGAGTGTTATCATATCCTGACTGAGACTGAAAACTTACTGATGTTATTAAAAGTATATATTTAGTAATTTCTTTCCTTATTTTAAACTTTCTCTTCTATTATGAGCGAAAGTAAATCAATATTGTAAAATAATATATTTCGTTTATTAATTCATTTAAGTGTGCTTGCTCTCTAAGAATAAGATTTTCTTTAAAGAAAAGTGACACAAAGTTTACGGGGGCAAAGGGATAAAGCTTGGCTTTAGTAGAGAAGATCGTCCCAAGGAAGAGACTGTTATGCCCCCGGGGACAAATATAACTAGACGATGTTGATTATTTACTGTCCTTGTTTATATTTATTTCTCTTTCTCTTTTTTATATTTTCTTTAGTATTTTTGTCAGTCTTTATTTTTATTTAGACGAAAAACAAATAAATAGATAATAGAAAGAGAAAACATATTATGCTAACAAAAATAGTTCGATGAACTTGGTTTGATGTATAAATAATTACATACGGGTAAAGTAATATATAAACCAAGTAGGGAAACTCCATTTTGACACAAACAAAAAAAATTCAGACCTGACTGATCAGCTGATAGCTGGTTCAAAAATAAAAAAATAGCTAAGAATAACTGCGCCTTTTTCATTTGCAAAAATATACTAAGTTAAGTAGTGCACACAAAAAAAGTTTAATTAGCCGCTCGTTTTAAGTAATTTAAACAAACATGATTATGAGAAGAAATTTGAATATATGTAGATCTTTTATATTTATATATTTAGCTACATGAGTACTAAATATCAAACTGATGAAACATTTTTCGGTTTTTTATGAATTTGAATCATCATAGTAATAACGCAACTATAATCCGGAAAGAACAGATAAATTTAAAGATGATTTTTTGTACTTAGTTTTGACTTTCTAGCATGAACACACTAGGAATTAAAATGATAAAAGACACACGCACACATAGAAAGACAGACAGGAGTTTTAAAAACATCTGAAACGGATAATTTAGATTATTTTTTTATGTTATAGTTATAGTGCAAACTTAATACTTATATCCTTGGTATATTAGAAAAAATAAAAAATTAAATCTAAAGTTAAATTTTTATGTAGGTTTAATGTAACACTTTTTACTTCTCCTCATTTATATCGTAGGTATATAATAAAGGTATTGTGTTTACAAAAAATTTCCGAAACCAGGATGAAACCGGAATTATCCGTTTCAGGTGTTTTAAGGCCTCGTAAGTGGTTTTCTCAATGTTGTCTGTCTGTGTGTGTGTTTGTCTGTTATCATCGTAGCTTTTAGTGTATTTATGCTAGAGTGTTAAAACTTTATACAAACACCAGTCTACTGCTGTAGTTGTACTATTCGGAAAATAAATTTTTATGGCGTCATTCACCCAAAATAATAACTTAAAGAAAATTATAAAAAACATAAAACGCAAAATTCGGCACGCATGTGGCTATCTGTATCTGCCAAGTTTGATCTCGTAATCAGCATTAGTTCAAAATTTATCAAATGACTTGTATATACGTCTTTTTTAAAAAAATTAGAAAATTTGTTAAAATTTAGTACAAGTGTATACCTTTACTTAATAAATATCTGTTATGCATTTACTATCTAAAAACGAGCGAAGCAAGTCCGAAGACCTGTTGCAGTATAAATGTAGCGAATTATATATTCTGAGGACGAGCGAAGCGAATCCGAAGCAGGGAGGATGACCTAGCGAATTTGATGTAATGAGGAAAAATTCTGAGGTACCCCATACCTGATTTTTACACTTAAAATTAAATTCCTTCATGGTAAAAACCATTTAGTTGTTTAGTTCGATTTAATTGGCTAAGATCGTTTAAAAAGGTTCCTTTCATATACTTTTGCTGGAAAATACCTCTTTAGGCATTTCAAAGAAGAGAAAATGCGGCAAAAAAGTTAGGTATAAGGCGGGAAAAGTATTTCCCAATTTTCTTAAAAAGGCTGATAAAACTGAAATAAGTGGAACCCCAGGAATAATTAAAGTTCTGAAACCTTTTTGTTTCTTCTGTTAACTAACTACCTGACTTCGTTTTCTAAAGAAATCAAGTTTAAAATTATTTTTATTTTATTCCTCTAATATAACCCTATTCCTAATACTTTGAGTCCCATTTAAAGTTCTTTTTTTATTTTTTATATACTTTTTTTAGTTTTACAAAGAAAACTTTTATTAAAAAAAAGTAATAAAAAAGAAATTTAAAAAAATTACTTGAGGTTAAAATATAAAAATGATAAAAAAGAATTTCAAACCAGGTAATTGAACTTCACAACAAAGTAATAAAAGCGGAAAGCATGCCCTAATATAACTAATTTATGTCTCTGCAAGTCGACCCCCTAGGGAATAAAGTGTGATATTTTTTTAGTAAAATAAACTATTTTCTCCGTCCATGTACCGCTGTTCCTAAGCCATTACTATAAAGAACCGAGAGTAGTTTTCTACGTTCTACATCATGATTAGAATAATGAAAAAAGACATTGTATAAATATTAGTATTAGTCTCCATTATTATAGGCAATTTATAATAAAGACACTTGATGGGACGTTAATTAATAAATTTCATCTAATTTAAATGACTATATTTCGCTATACTTTACATAGCATATTCATGTCTAAAAACAATTAGTGATTAAATGTCAGGATAACTGACAAAGTCAATAAAATTAAAAAGTAAACATCTTTAAGTTACTTTTTAATTTTATTTACCTTGTCAGTTATTCTAACACTTAATCACTAATTGTTTTTTAGACATGAATATGCTATGTAAAGTATAGCGAAATATAGTCATTTAAAGTAGTTGAAATTTATTAATTAACGTCCCATCAAGTGTCTTTATAATAAATTGAATGAAATAAAACTTTTTGACATGTGCAACTTGTAAATATTTCATTGTCTTAATGAGAACTCCATCAGGTCGTGGAGCTGTATCTATAAAGGTTGACTTTATAGCTTAGCCAAAACTCTTTTCATATATATGTTGATTTTTTTCCTTCTGGGCAGATTGTTCATAAGCTTGTCTGCAGTTGTTATTAAGCTGTTCAAACATAGTGAGATTCCATAACATAGATTTAAAATAGACTCTGTTGCGGTATTTCTACATTACTTACACTCTGAACAACCTTTTTCCTACGATTGTAATTGTAATACTGCGATTTGTTACTTTCAAGCTTATCCAATCAAGCTCGGCTGTTATTTGGGATATGTGATTCAGGGGTAAATTTTATAATTCAAGGGTAATGTTATAAAGGTTCGAGCCTGTCATATCCGTGCTCAACCATTAATATTAGGATTTATCCTTTTTATACGTTTTACATTTTTTAAAGCCACGGGATTAGTAATGGCATTTATTTAGCCCCAGATCCGGGTCTCATTTTTTACGGTTACAAACGTTTTTTGAGGAAAATATTCCTCAAATGAATTATAAAGTACATGACTAACTTATCCAGAGTTCCGTTAAATAATCCAGTTTTTCCATTAAATAAGTGGGTCTCTGATTGTCTTAAAGCTTTAAGAAGACATTTCTGGCGCGGAGGTCCGCATGCCAGACAAATTACCTTTAGAATTCTGGTTCCTTCAGGTGTCGCTTTATGGACAGAGCATTAGAATTACTAGTCTTTAAGAACATTAATTTCTTCGAATTACGAACCTTGAAGATTAACTCCTCAAACATATATTTAAATTAAAATCAAGCTATGCTTTAAAATGCAATCACGTTTCTAGCCGCGTAGAGTATTGATGTTAGAAAATTAAAATAATGTAAAAACAATTAGACAGAAATTAACCAAGAAACAATTAACTGACAGAACAGAACCAATTAAACAAGACTGGACTGGCTGAATCTGTTTTACAAAATGACTTTAATTTTAACAATATTTATAATTAAGTACTGAATAGTTAAATATGAAGATGATTTTGTTTGTATATAGAGAACAGAGATGAGGCGAGCGTAATCCCTTCTGTCTATCTGACGTTAAATGTTGTATCTTCTAATAGCACTTAGTTCACTGCTTGGTTAAAGTTATTAACAAGAATGAATAAATATATTTAAAGATGATATAAATAAATCAAATAGAAATAATGAATGCATCATTAAGTTTAGACGACGTATAGCGATGCAGATGCTGCTACTTGATTATGGTCTTGGTGAAGTAAAAAATAGTCAATAATTTTTTCAATAACTTTTAATAATTTTATGGGCAACAGATCGAGAACGAGATCGAGACAAGTGCGCAATTTCTTTTTTTCCAGTGTTGTCCTAGCGAATGGGTTTAGATGAGTAGACCTTTGGTTTCTGGTAGACTAGGTTTAGCGAAGTAGACCAGTGGATCTTAGATGAGAGGCGCATACTTAAAATTAAGTTTACATTTGTTAAGTTTACGTAAGTTAAGACTATAAAAAGTTGATTCTAGCTATATGCCCATTCCGACTAGACTTTAGAGCCCAACTAAAAATCGGGGACGAGGAGCAATCATGAGTTCCGATCAATCATCAGTTTGATAAAACATCATCATAAGTCACATGATAAAGGGGGCCTAGTAATTACATTTTTTAAATTTGAAGTTCAAAATAAAAATTTAGATTTTGACCAGCGCGTACACGCTTGATTAAAAAAAAATTAAAAAAAAAATAAAACTAGGTACCCTTTGGCATTTTAATAGTTTTAAATAAAAAAAAAAAAATACGTCTCTATCTTAAAAATTACGTGCGGGGACGTGGGATAGCATTTTAAGTTCGCGTTCCACCCACCCTTAATAGAAATACAAGGCACGATGATTGCTTGGTAAAAATTACTAACGACGTCTTCGTCTTTCTTAATAACATCTGAAAATAATTAGTACTTTTTTCGCATTATTAGTGTGAAAACGCAATACTCTCTGCGCACACAATACTTTTGTATGAACCCGCAGTATAGTATGTGAAAGTAAAAATAATATCATTAAATACTACATTGATTTGTTTAACAAAGTTAGTGTTAAAATGAAGTATCGAAAATCTCGCATTTTACAATGGAAATCCAATTATAATAAAAGGACTAATAAAGAGATAAAATATTGGATTTTTCCGGCAAACTCCTTTCTGTTGTTTTAATTTAGTTATAGATTCAGGCAAGGAGGAAGGCCCCAATTTTTTTGTAAAAAAGAATAAAAATGTCCAATTCATTTTTATCTTTATTGTTATAGGTGACGCGTGTTTTTTTTTCGTTTGAAATATTGATTTTCCTAACAAGCTGCAAAATATGGCACGAAGCTTTACCCAAATCACGTTTTTAAATAAATTCTGGTAAGGAGATTCGTAAACCTGGTGAATTTTCTTATAAATGCGTGGTTCTTTGCATTACAATTTATATATGGCTTAAATGTTCTGTTAATGGTCCATAACCTGTAGTTTTAGCATTCACACTTGTTCATGGTATAAAACATAACTCACAAGAAACTGCGTAGGCTTCCGCGGTTGTTGTCATGAAGATTTAGGTCTTCCGGTGGTGACCGCGTCAATGTAGATGAAGAATCCGACGTTTCGCTTCCACTGTGGGAAGCATCTTTAGGGATGTAGGACATCATGGATAGAAACGCAATGCTCTACAAAACTGAACACAGTAGAGTAGGACAGCAGTTCAGTTTTGTAAAGCATTGTGTTTCTATCCATGATGTCCTACATCCCTGAAGATGCCTCCCACAGTGGAAGCGAAACGTCGGATTCTTCATCTACATTGACGCGGTCACCACCGGAAGACCTAAATCTTCATAACTCACAAGGTAGTTAAAATAACATAGTCAAGGGTCCGAAACGGATTAAATAACTAAAGTGTAAAAACACGAATGAAAACACATAATGAACTAACGGAATATGCTGGGTTTCGCTTGGCGGCACATGTACAAAAAAGAAATTTCAACAGGTTGCTGGTTGAAAAGTGGCAATGTTGCCAACAACAAAAGGAGGTAACGACAGACCTAAGTTGTAGGGGTCTAAATTTAAAGTATAAAACATGGAAAACATCAGCCTTAACAACTATTAGATATAAGCAATGCGATATTTTTGGGAAAATGTTATTCTTCATGGACATTTCAACCTCTTACAATAGTAAAGGCCTAAACCCGTTCAAATTATACTGATGCTAACATCTTAAAGAAACATTTTGTCTCACAATAATTTCTATATAAATTTCTATGCTTCATAGGAAATAAAGCAAAAATTAAATTTGAAATAAAGTTTTATCAAAGTGTCCAGGTGTGAATAATGCATTATGCTGAGCTTAGTTTTATTTAATCTCCATTAATTTTTCAACAAACTTTTAAATCATTTTAAATTGTAACCATTTCCTACCCGAGTACACTAGATGTAATAGCTTAGAGTGAGGGAGCAAAAGATTTAAAAATTTGAATAAATATAGCAAATTTAAATACGAAATTTTGTGGTTCAGTCGTGTCCTCAAGATGAGCGAATTTTCTTCGGAATGCATGCTTCTTTACCTAAGAATCCATTTCCTGCTCATGTTAAAACGGATTTTAGAAATACTCTCACTGTACCACCCTCTTCCACGACGATTTTTCTATTGTAAATTCGCCAAAACTCGGCATATACACGTTTCAAAAATAAATAATTCCAAAACGGGTTTATCTTTTACGGTCTTCTAGAAGCAGTCATAAAACCAGTTTAATGTTCTATAAAAATGGTTTGGAATTATGTAATTTAACAACAACCTGAGTTTATTTAGAGTGTAGCATATCTCAAGATATTTTTCTGAAAATCTCAAGGTATAATTTTCTCTCTTATATTTTCCAAATTGTTATATCTTTGCAAATTATTTTTCTGTTGTTCTTTTAATATTAAAAATGTTTTATTTAGTTTGTATTTTACCTTCTTACGTAATAATGTACTAAAGGAAAAATTCCAAAAGATTTTCATGAAAAATAATTTCTTATGTTGATTTTTCTCAGACCCATGATTAAATTTTGTGCCTGGAGGGCAATGGTTATTTACCTTATTACGACTTAACTTAAAATTTGACTTTAGTAAAATGATCAGTCGATTATAGATTCATTTAATTTGACAACAGGCACTGAACAGATTAATTAATTTGTAGCGTCAGTCACCTTGCTTCATTACTTCAAGGTTTTAACATAATTTATTTTAAATTAATTAATTTTCCATACTAGGAAGTAAACTCTGAAAAGTTTAATTTTATTCAAAAGGTATTGAATTTTTACAGTGAAAATGCTAAACATTAGTTTGATTAAAGTTTATAAATCATGAAGGAATATGTTAACTCGAAGCCTTTGTATATATTGAGGATATACAACTAGGTTGTTTTCAGGGCTCAATTGTTTTCAGCTCCAAGTAGAGCTCGTTTCTGAAGGGTTTGTCATTGATGCTGTCTGTCTTTTCCAATGTCTATCCACCATGGTTTGTGTCTAATGCCGTTTAAAGTGTCTATTACCTATCATTTTTCGCAATCTTCGCCTGTCGCGATGTTGTTGTACATTAATACATCAACGTCTTGAGGATACTTTATTCTCCATTAATACTATCTCTATGGCAGAATCGTTATCATTTATGGCAACAAACTCACTCTGTTGTCTAGCATAATATCCTTTGCCTAACGTCTATTGCAATTTCCATTGCCAATATTTTTATACCCCTGTTTTATATTATTCTAGCCATATCTATAGTATTTTGTAATATTTATTGTATTTCTCTTTTGTTTTCTCTATTGTCCTTCATAATGTCTCTAATCTATGGTCTATAACCTTCTCTTATGCATACCTTATTCAAACATATCGCCATTTGTAATGTTAAATTTTAAAATCTACATAAGAGATTTCTTGAAACTCATCTGATATTTTAAATCGTTACTACGTCACAAACTACAATATCTCTGAATTGCTACTAGAGACAAACCCAATGTTTCTAACCCATGCAACAAGTGTGGATCAGGAGATGATATGAAAACATGTATTTCTAACGACAAGGGAGAGAGGTTCTGTAAACAACATGTTAATAGAGTTACACCTAGAAAGATAAATTCCATCCAACCTGCCAACACAATATGCAGGTTTAGGAGGATATACCCAGGTATTACCTCCCTGTAGAGATTATAGGTAAATCTAATAGATAATGAAACATATCATAGTCTCCATACCTTGCATCTGATTACAAGATTTTAATCGATCACTATAATATTGTTTTGTTAGGTTAACGATTATTAGTTTTAACATTTATAACTAAACAGATGCTCTACTTTTCGAGGGATTAAACATTTATAGCTTCCTCTAGCATTGTTTGAACATCACAGATTATTGAATTAACATCCTCATAAATACATGTTAATTCACTTCCAACAATAGACATGGAAGTATCCAATAAGACGACGAGAAGGAAATTTTTTTTAAACTTTTAGCGAGTTTCCAACTAAAAATTCTGGCTAGGGTCTGAAAGCCGGCAATTTTTTTAATACGTCCTTTCTTGCTCATACATCTATTTCTTGCTTTAGTTTCCAGTATATGCTTTATAACCTGAACAGTAGCATCACAACTTGTTATTTAATTGTTCCCGATATTTCAAAGGAAATGCGCGTGTATCCCATAGATACACGATGATACAACTGTAGTCATCCTTCAGAAAATTTTACGTCTAATCCACAGATGAGCCGTGATTTTACTCTTTATTTTAAGTTTTTATAGCTTCAACTAGAAACAACTCGTGCCATACTGCCAGACCAGCCTTTTTTGCTCTTGAAACATACGGCAAAAACACACACACACACACACACACACACACATATAATAATATATATATATATATATATATATATATATATATATATATATATATATATATATAGTAGTATATATATATATATACTACTATTTAGGATCCTACATTTTGCCTAAACCCAGGTTTTTTATGGTTAGGTATCATTTAAGAGTACCTGGCATCGTACACGCTCGGAACCACCAGCTACATCCCTTTCGAAGGACGGCACGTGAAAAGATTTCTATTGCTCGCATGAAAATCCTAGACGCCCCGACCGGGATCGAACCCGGGCTGTCTTGGTGGCAGGCGCACATGGTAACAATTACACTACCGGTACCCCGTCGTCTTCCTTTTAATGTGACACCTTGTTTCAGCACGTTTTTATGACGTCAGTTTTTATGAGTTAGTTTTAGATGATGTCGAAATAAATTTTTCATAAACAATAGGCTCCGCAACCTCCTATATCTTGTCATATGCCAAGTTTTGTTTCAATTTATGAAAGCCTTTATGAGTTATTGAAGGCTCTCTTTCTTTCTTATTCGCCATGATATATATATATATTATAATATTATATATATATATATATATATATATATATATATATATATATGTATATGTATATATATACGTTATAAGTGTGATATTTCTTTCGACCAATAGTTTCACCGGTAAATAGTGAATTTGCCCATTTTCAGTAGTTGAGAGTCTTATGGTATTGCGCGTCCTTTGACTCTCTTAAGTAATAAATATATGTCACCTGGTTAAAAGAAAATTTTTTTTTAACTGGAAAAGGTCACATCTATAAATCCCATAACTAAATCCCAAAGAAAATTGAAAATCAAGTTTAAGATAAAATTTATACTTCGACTTTGTATGCTTTATCTATAAATTTTTAATTCTGATTCTCGAAGAAAAATAGAGGGAAAATGTTGAAAGCAGAAAGCTCTTTAACATTGTGTCTCTGCTTCTTACTATGAATTATTGAGTTAAAAAGTAAATTGATAGTGTCGAATAGACTTGAAAAGTACTTTTGATTAAATATAAATTTGGTTCTAAAAGTAGAAGAGCATTGAATATGTTTAACATTATTTGCAAGAAAACAAATTAAGTGGTTCCAGCAAAATGAATCGTGACAGGGTAGATATTTGTGAGATTTTTTAGGATATAAATAAAAATTAGCATTATGTTGTCAGGAATCATATAGAGGACATTTTTTCGTCCCTGACATATTTACTGAAATATTACTGAAATATTTGGTCTAAGACCAATATTTCAGTGAGAATAAGTATCCAAAGGATAGACATTTTTAACTCAAAATTGAAGTCAAAATATTGACATTAGAAATAATTTGCTGGCAGTCAAATTCTTAAATTTTGGATTTAAGAACACAAATCGTTTATTACATTACCCTCATTTGAAGGTTTTTATAGCCCCTGATGATGCTAGTTTAAAACAACATTGTTAACCTGTATTTTTAAATTAAAAATGCAATGAATGAATTATACTCTTAATGAATTAAAAAGAAGGCAGTTTTACGCCTTGCGAATTATTCTAATGTCAATACTTAAGTTTTAATATTGAATAATATTTCCATTTTTTACACTTTGGGAACTGCTTTCCAACAAATTTTAAAAATTAATTATTTTAATAATTTAAAATAATTTTAATAAATTTAAAAAAAATTTATTAATTAGGTAGTACAATCAGACTTAAGGTTGATTTTCGTACCAACATTAGATTTTTTAACATAAACCCACCGGGAGATACTATAGACACACACACATACACACAGACAGCTTGGTAAAAACAACTCAGCAGGTCTCAAAAACATAAAGAATTGATAATTTAGATGCCATTATCCTTAGTTTCGGATTAATAGCAAAGAGTACTTTTCCTTGTGGTTCCTCATTTATACTTAAGCTTTAAATGGGGAAAATTAAAAATTATTTATAGAGATTTTATTTTAATTAATGGTTCTCAGTTCCCAGAATGTTTTATAGCTAATAAAAATTTCCTTAAAATACTCGTGTTTTCGCCAAAATTGGATAATTAAAGCTAATTAATCCAAATTATCAGACAATTAATAATAATATTTACAAACTGTATTATAATAATTTTTGATCTTAGAACGTTGACTATGTTATTCATTAACATATCTATTATGTTAATTTGATTAAAATAGGTCAATTAATAATCAACATGACGTTTGCTAGATTATAAGGACTGGTAGGTAAAATGAGCTATTTAGAAGCTTTAATGAAATTTAACATTAATGATATGTAAATAACACGAGTCTGTAAATCCATCATTAGCTTGATATTTGCAAACATTTAGAGAAAATACTAATCATTATTTATGCTAATTCTATTATTTATTGTATTATAATGTTGTATATATTTAATCGTAATGCCTGGGCTAATCGCCCGTTTGAAACTTGTTAATAATTAGAGAACAATTAATAAGCATTTTTCTCTTTTCCTCATTTATACCGTAGGTATATAGGAAAAGTATTTTGTTTGCAAAAAAATCGGAAACCAGGATTTAACCAGAATTATCCGTTTCAGGTGTTTTTAAGACCTCCTGAGTGGTTTTCACAAAGTTGTCTGTCTGTATGAGTGTGTGTCTGTGATCATCGTAGCTCCTATACATTTGAGAGTTGAAACTTTGTACACAAATCAGTCTACTGCTGTAGTTGTGCTATTCGGGAAATATTTTTTTTATTAACTTGCAACATAACGAAAATTTCCTAAACACTATAAAACGCGGAAAACAGATGGGATCTGATCTGAAATTTGGCGCGTATGTAGCCATGTGTAAGACTAACATATGTGCTAAACTTCATCTCATTATCAGCATTAGTTTTTTAAAAAATCATAAAATGATTCAATAGAGTTGAAATTTAGTGCAAATGTATACCTTAACTTAGTAGATTAATATACAAAGTTTCGTTTCAATTCGACAAATATATCCGTAATTTGTGTTAGATCATAAAACTTAGGTACCATAATAAGCATAATGGGTAACGTCTGAAAATGATACGGATGCATTTACTATCTGAGAACGAGTAAAGCGGGTCCGAAGCAGGGAGGATGAGCGTAGCGAATCCGATGTGATGAGGAAAAGTTCTGAGGTACCTCTTAAACGATTTTCATTCAAATTAGAGAGATATATTTAAATTGGCAACAATTTTTGTAAAAAGCTTATCAATTTGACTTTTCCTATTCATGATGCAGGCGTACCAGTTATACCAGGTATACTAATCTTGTTTTCATGTTTGTCATTTGAAGTTATATAATTAGAACACACAAAAGTTTAGGAAAGTGCAAGCACTTAGTTCGTGTACAATCGTTATTACGATGGTTACCGAAATTACTGTAGTCGGTTGTCACTTTATATTTGATCGCAGTTTTAGAACAGCGTCAATAGCAATAGACTCCAGAACGAAAATAACCCTATTTTGTTCTTTTCCAGATCCCAATAATCCAAACTAATTACTTATTACCCCCTTCATTTGATATAAACAAGATTTTCTTTTAAAATTCGCTAAAAAGAAAACATCGGATGAAAAGCAATCATAATGAATTACTTATGAAGATCTCAAACCTTCTTTAATCCGTTTCCTTAAACCTTTCAAATGTTTCTCCTTTTAAGTTTTACAATCTTAAAAAGCCTCTTAAAGAGCAAACTGCCTCTTTAAGATCAAGCAAGCGTTTATAAAGAGTCGTTTTGATAGAATTATTTATACACAACACTTATAAGCACTCTGATAACTAAGAATTACAAAAAATACAAAATTAGATCAACATATTTCCAAGTAACTGTAAAATTAACATAATTTTTTTTTGGTTTTGACAAATGTTTAAGTTAAAAAAAAACTATAAATCTTGTGTAAGAACTTGTCATTTACTGACATATATAAAATGTTTAATAATTAAATCATAATATTTTAAAGGAAAATATTGTTAAACCTTATTTAACTTTATAACTGCTAATCTGTTTAAGGATTAGATATAATGGAATTAAAAAATTATTTTTGAAAATTATTTCTCATTAGAAAATTCTAAATAAATATTTGTTTAATGTAAAGCTGTTAAAAGCTGTATGAAGCTTTTTGATGAATATGGATGTTTAAACAAAACATGCATTTTATGTATTTAAACATAAAATAAATATAGGATCAATTTATTCCCCCGTAGCAAATAGACGGAGAATTACATTTTTAGTATACTTAATAAATTATTTACGTAAATAAATGAATAATTTAAAATTTATGTGACATAAAAATTGGGTACGAGTTACCTCGGAACTTTTCCTCATTACATCGGATTCGCTACGCTCATCCTCCCAACTTTGGACTCGCTTCGCTCGTTTTCACAAATAGAAGTCGTTAAATTTATACTGCAACACGTCTTCGGACTCGCTTTGCTCGTCCTCATGAATTCTTTTCATTCCCAGTGGTCATTTATCCAGGCACTGACGATGCTCAATGCTGCTTAATTTTTATTACCAACCAAAAAACGTAGATATATTTGTTGTATTATTAAAAAAACTTAGTACAAATATTTATTACGTCATAAGGTACAGTCGTATACAATTTTTAACTCAATTAGATAATTTGCCGATTTTTTACAATTTTTTAAAAAACGTATTCAAAGCATTTAATAAAAATTGAAGTAATGCTCGTAATGATATAAAACACACATATGTCAGTCTTATACATGGCTACATGGGTGCAAAATTTCAATTGCATCATTTTTCCGTGTTATATTTTTCTAAATTTTTTTGATTGTCATTATTGCGGGTTAGTGACGTCATAGACAAAATATTTTCCGAATTGCACAACTACAGCGGTAGACTGTGATTTATTACAAAATTTCAACTTTGTAGCATAAATACACTGGGCGCTACGATGATAACAGATACACACACACACATACAGACAGACAACTTTGCGAAAACCAGTCGAGAGCCCTTGAAACAGATAATCCCGTTTTCATGAGGAAAAAATAAAAATGATTGAAAATTGAATTTTGAAAATTGAAAATTGAAAATTGAAAATGCTATTCGGAAAATAATTTCTCATGACGCCACTAACCTGCAATGATGACTTAGCAAAAAATTCGAAAAATCATACTACGCGGAAAAATTATTAGTTCAATTTTTATCGAATGACTTTTGTAGTTTCTTAAAAAATTGTAAAAAGACAAAAATATTAAATTAAGTTTAAATTTAGTACAAGTGTGAACCTTTACTTAATAAATAAGTACTCTAAGTTCCGATTTAATAAGACAAGTATATACTTGGTTTTTGTTGGATCATAAAAATAAAGCAGCATTGAGCGTGGCCATTGCTGTATGTGTGATAGCTGAGAATGATGACGGATGCATTTATTATCTGAGGACAAGTGAAGCGAGTCCGAGGACATGTTGCACTATAAATTTGCCAAATTTTATATTCTGAGAACGAACGAAGCTATTCCGAAGCCTGGAGGTTGAGCATACTGAATCCAGTGCGATGAGGAAAAGTTCCGAGGTACTCGATTTTTTAATTAAAATTTACTCTACAAGTATGCTTAATCAACTTTTGATATTGTTTTGCTGCACAGACCCTAAAACTGTGTTTTTAAATAACTAATTTGTATTTTATAGAACTCTATTGTATTTTAATTAAAACAATTCATAAGAAAAAAGAGATTTTAAAAAAATACTAAAATTGTCAAAGGGTCGAACAAAGTGTTAATAAACCACGAAATTGAGTAAAACGTGGAAAATGGGTCCTTTTCTCCAAAATGAAAAAGGATTTATTAAATATATTTTTCTTCAAATGAAATATTAAATGTGGTAAAATATCACACGTAATAATGGAGTGACATAAAACAGTGCCGTGGAAATTGTGGCAAATTTGATATGAAAAAGAAAAATTGGCTGCTATTTTTCCTCAGTAAGTTAGCATGTGAGGTGGAAAAGTGATTTTTATGTTTTCCCCACGTATGAGTTTATTTGAAAACACCAAAAAATACCAACGAACACATTTTATTTCCTTAATAAAAGATCGGCAATTATAATATTACAATAGGATTTAAATAAAAAGTATTATTTTTTTATTTATATAAATTCCTCTATTTTGTAAAAAATCACGAGTAAATGGAAATTAATTTACGAAATTCGCTCGCTAAAGCTTGAAAGTTTTATAGAAAATTATACCAAATTAATCAGTGTAAAATACAGATGTATTTGGTTCTACTTTAACGTCACATCCAACATATTATGTTAATATAAATTGAGTTTAAACTAAAAACAAAAGAAATGTTCTGTTGTCACTCGCGTCTCGAACGCGACTTCAATGAGTCAAATGTATTATTATAATACATAATAATCAGAATTAAAGTAATCTCAGATTCTGGTGTGATTTAATTTAGTTTTAATTATACATTTTTGTCTTCAAATGTTTGTCGTAATTTAATCAAGTTATTACTAAAAAGGTAAATATGTCTAATAACAAATTTATTCAAGCTTATCTTATAAGCTTAAGATAAGCTTAACTAAGATAAGATATAACTCCTATAACCAGTATAGGGAGAGAACTGTATAAAGGAACCCGTATTTAGGTAGTCTCAGTGGCGAGGGAAGGGTCATATTGCCCAAAGGTTAAAGTATCTGATAACTGCAGTTTTCGCGTCGCCTTCGTTTCGTAAATGAGTTTGTGAGCTATCTTGTAAATTAATATATATATATGTCTGTGTGTATACGTATTTTAATAAATATAATGGTGTATGAATTTAATGCCTGCTGGCCCCGGGATCTAAGAAAGATTCCTCTTGCAGACAAAATATTACCTCGTGTAAGGAAAACTCTCGTCCCTCCCTTGTTAAGTAAATCACTATTTTTGGTTAATATTAGGGAATGTAATGTTGGTGCTGTGGTAATTAACTCACTTTGGGATTCCACTAAATAAATACTTAGCATGGAATAATCACATTGGAAAAAAGATCAAATTACACTCGTTTGTTAATTGTTGAAACAAGTTCACTGAATTCAAAGCTCTATTGTGTTTTACAGTTTGATTGTTTCGAAATAAACCAATAAAATAAAAGAATAAACACGATCCCAGAATAATTAGACTACTGACCCATCTAGAATGTTCTTCTAAACAATTAAATTTTATTTTGATTAATTTCTATCGCACTGTTTGATCAATCTTTTTACACATCGTGGGTGGGAAACGATGAGGTGGGATTAATTAGGTGTATTGTTGTATTTTGGTTAAAAGCTCGTTTTCTGGTTTCAAAATGAGACAATTAAAAGCGAACATTTTTAGAATTGATATGTTTTTCTTGTTGACTGTAGCGAATTTTGGTTTGTTGCTTTTATGTAAATTTGTTATCTTTATATATAGATGTAAAAAAATTTGAGTACTTAAAGATAAAATTAAGAAAACAGAGTCTTTAGACCTCACTAAAGTTTAAGACCTTACCAGCTTATACATGCATAAATATATATTCATTATTCATACATACTTGCTAAGTTAAACATCATATATACGTATACTGTTTCGTTTCAATACGGCAAGAATATCTACGGTTTTTACTGGGAGACATAAGACAAGCCGCATTGAGCGAAGCAGTGCCTAGAAGGGTGACAGCTAGTAATAAAATGTTAAGAGAACTAAATTAATGTCAAAGCCCGAGCGAAGCGAGTCCGAAGTAGTTAGAATGAGTGTAACGATTCAAAAGTGGCGAGGAAAAGTTCCGAGGTACCCTACACCCGATTTTTTTTTATCGAATTTTCGAATGAAAAAGTATAAGGTCGGGGTCATGCAGGGAGAAAAGTGGATTTTTTGGAATAGGGGGGACTCCCTAATCAAGAATATATATATATATATATATATATATATAATATTATAATATATATATATATATATATATATATATATATATATATATATATATATATATGTGTGTGTGTGTGTGTGTGTATATGTATGTATGTATGTATTACGAGATTTTTGTTCCTAGAAGAAGCAAAGAGTCCGAAGGGCTCTTGTTATTAAATCGAGTGTGGGGGAAAGAAATAGAACTTTAACATTATGAAATGGGATACTGCTCAATTCTAAAACTGGGTACCATATAATTAATAATAAACAGATTGTAATTTAAAGCGAGAAATATTTAGCTAGTCTAAGCTGGACAACTTTAAGTCAAGTGTGGAAATAATTCAATTTTACTCATGCAAAATACAAGTTTAGTTTTAAACTTGTATTTTTAGCTCAAAGTTATAATTAAATAATTATAAAATTTGCGTGAAATTTCAAAATGGACAACAAGTTTTACATTTTAATATTAGATTAAATATGTAATGAAATTGAGATAAGTTTGTTAAACAATAGTTTTTTTTAATCAATTATTGTTTTAATTTTGAAAATAGTTGGAATAGGGTTGAAATGACCCCAAGGATGGTCAGTCTAACAATCCCTATGGGCATTGTCTAGTTATATCACGAGCCGGTCATAGTTTAGTTCTGGCACTCGCATGGTTGAGTTCCGCCACGTTATTTTATTTTCCATAGAACAGTCCTGTGACTGTTATCTGACTTAATTTTCATCAATCATAGTACATTTTCATAACATTTAAATCATAATAATTAGATTGCTTTATTAAAATAATTGTGGCGCGGTGGTCCGCATGTCGGACGAATTTCCTTTGGATGCATGTGTTTCCGTGCATAACACAATCCTGGTTGGAACTCATTGATAAGAAGTCTCATTGATAAGGAGTCCTCATTGATAAGGAATCGTGGAGGATAATTCTTCTTATTTTCGGCACTAGTGCAAATATGAAATGAGTTCCTTTCATTTTTGATACTAGTGCTGAGAGAAAGAAATATTTTTCTACAAAAATGTAAAGACGTAATTTCGGGTTAATGTTGATAGAATTGTAATGTCATTAGTAGATAAAGAACAATCTGACATTTGTCTGGCTATGTGTGCCCAGTTTTTCATTACTAGCCACTTGGCCCCAATTTTTCGTACATCCATTTCGACAAAAATGTGTGATTTACGTGCCTAGGGTGGTAAAAATATATTAAAATGTAATTTACTAAGCGTCCACGTTTCAGAACATACAAGTCCTAAATATCGGAAAAAGCCTTGGTGCCTGAGTGTGTACTGTACGCGCACTTTCCTTGAGAGTTTAATAAATTTTGGGCAACTCAACCAAATAAGATAAGGTACCCCGTACCCATTTTTTAGTCTCTGACGACCTGAATTCCCTGAAGCAGTTTTACGAAGCTCATTAGCGGAGAGATTTATTTTATTAGCTTGGAAGAAAAGTAAAGCAAAAAAAAACAGATGTTTCAAGCAATTGGAAACGAAAATTTGTAAAAGGAATTATCCTTGTCTATTACCCATTATTATCATGTGAAGTCGTATTTCAATAGTATGGTAATAGCTTGGCTCTCCCAACCCTGTCACCGGTAATTTTTCATCCCCTTGCTATAAATTCAAACTTCATAAAATACCCCTCTTTGTTTTAACGAGAGGAAAGGCAAGTTAAAAAGTTATGATATATGGATTGGATAGAGTTTGAACTTTGACCTCCGGGTTTTAAAGCTCTCAAAAATTAACGCTCTTAAAAGTATCACTCTCGATGTTTTTTTCGGAAATATTAGAGCAGACCGTAAGGGATATTTTTTCATGTGAATTCAATAAGTGTGTTAGTTTTTTTTGTTTTATTTTTAGACCAACAATAGTATAACTTGAAGTAAAACTTTAATAGTAATACTCGAAATTGGAAAAAGTATAAATTTTAAAAACTCGGCTATAACCTGTTGTTTAATTAGAGCTACATTTAGTTCTTCCTTCGTATTTATTTAAAACAGTTGTTTTATAATGATGTTTTTTATCCAACGCATGATACGAGTGTGCCTCCAGTAGTTTTGTATTTTTTCCCTTAATCCCTCTGTACTAACACTCATTGAGTCACTCCCCATAATTTCATAAGCACGCACAACAATTAACTTAATAATTACTGATGCATTGTCAAGATCATTCATTCAGAAATCCTCAAACTTATCTTAAGTTCTTACTCAGAGGTCTAGAGTTTAAGGTTCGCTCTTCATTTAGTATTTGTGTGATAAAGAATTAAGTAATCAACAACTTAAATTATAAATTGATACATTACTAATAAGCTTCCACGCTAGGTATTTCCCACAGGGACATCCTTAATGCAAAGATAAATCGGAAATTTTAAAAATTGTACCACGTAAAAAGAAAACAACTATGACATCCTTCGAATATTTAAACTTCTAAAAACTTATTTGTCAAGTTTAGCATTGTATCCAAGTGAGATCGTGTTTTGAAAACACTTTATTTCAAATACTACCTACCACCATACTCAAGAATGCTTTATATATGCTTTTAAAGTTTTTACAAACTTTCTTGATTAGTAAGTTGTAAAAAATTTAAACAAAAGCTAAAATAGTAACTTCTCGTCTAGATATGTATAAACTATAAACTTTTTAAGCTAATTATAATTCTAATTAATAAAAAACAAAAACGGGGTACATCGGAAATCTTCCCAATCTTATCGGTTTCGCTACGCCCATCCTCAACACTTCAGACTAACTCCATTGATTGTAAAGAAACGCTTAATGCTCGATAATAACAGACATACACACACACAAATAGAGACAGACAGTCTTGTGGAACCCACTTAGAATGCTTTAAAAACATTTCAAACGGATAATCCCTGGTTAAGAACTTACAGTTAAACACAATACTGCATAGCTATGGAACAAATGAGGAAAAGTAAAAATATAATCATAAAAAACTCCATCAAACTTTTCTAAAAAATATTAAATTAAAAACTTTTAGTTTATCAAATTTTAACGAATATTGATAAACTAAGTTTTACAACATTTCTGTTTATACTAAATTGAACTTTTTTCTAATTAGCATATTCTATGCTAATTAGAAAAATAAAATATATGTTCTATGCTCTTGGTTTTATAAAATATTACATAATTTGTTACATAATATAACATAATAAATGTATCTATAATTTGTTTTACGTATAATTTTGTTTCATTGAGTCCCATACTTATCCTTTTTTTCAAAACATATTCTCAAAAATTATTTCAAATAATTTGAGATTATTTGAAGATTCAGTGATATTGTAAACAATTCTTTACCCTGCGTACATCTAGATTGTCGGACTTAGTTCATAGATCAATAAATCTTAATATTTAACTATACATTTGAACTTTCCAGCCGACTCCAATAAGTCTGGTACACGCTAGCTAAATCCTTTAAAGTTGTCATCAAGTCAGAAAGGTTTTAGTACAAAGTATGTAATATTATTTTTGACAGTCTTAGTCAGACTGAGCTTCAAGTTCAATACTTGTGGATGCTGTTTATATGGTCTGGTTTATTTCGTTGTAGTTGTGATGATTTTGTTCTGTAAAAAGTGTCACATTTATTTTTGTATATTTTGTTTTCATTAATGCAACAAAAGTAATTATTGTTACAATCATCGGAATAAATACAGCTTTAGTGGCTTGATACGACTTGTAGGGCAAGCAAACTAGTCATTGTTCTCGGGCTAGGTAGTGTTATGAATAGATATATGGTATATTAATGTCAGGGACTGCATATATGGATATGTGATTCATAGAGCGTATTACTGCATTTGAGTTGGTTGATCCACATTATTAGGATTAAAAATTGTGGTTTACTTGGTATAGGTCTGTAAGTACTGTATAAATACATTCTTTATTTATGTAATTAAAAGGTATGTATTACCGTATTGACAAAAGCTGATTTAGAAACCGGTTACCCACTACATGCTCTAAAGGAAGTAAAATGTATCTTATTCTCACCATGATTTGCACCCCAACCCTATAAATTCGTTTTATCCATGATTATTCAAGGTAAAAAGCCCTAGGCAGCGCGGCCATTCTAGGACCCTTAAATATTAGAACGAAACCTCATATTTAATTTCATGCGATGTTTTCATTATATTAGACACTTTAAACTAAAAAGACTCTTGCTAGCTTATAATTGTTTTACTTCTTTTTTAGTCTTTTAATGAGACAACTATTTGGAGAAATACTAAATTTTAAGTAAAGACTTATAAAAAATAATGAAATTGAAGAACAACGTTGCGTTTAATAATAGTAGGCCTTGATTAGATTTCAATTCCGATTTTATTTGCATTAAACTCCAATTCCTTTGTGTAAACAGAATCATTTACTCAGTTTATCAAGCAAAACCTTTCTATTTTCTTGTGTCTCCCTAAATATTAACACCGTAATAAAAATCCTTTTACTCTAGTTCAAACATAACATGATTTCTTGCGTCGAATCAAAATGTTTTGTAATAGTACTTTTATATTTTTTGTGTACCTAGACACAGATTCAATATTGTTTGACGTACATATTTTATCAACAGCAAGAATTATTTCTTTCTCAGTAACATTATAACACTGCTCTAAATTATTTCCCTGCTTTGGAACATTTAAACAGATTATTTTTCCGGCAAACAGAACGGTTGGAAAAGATTAATGATCTCGAAATTACAATCAAATTCAATTAAAATTTACTTCAAAACAGTAAATTTAAAACATAGATTTATATTAAGTAATAGCACTTGTACCTAATTTGTTTATTTGAAGTTAGGTTAAGCTAGTTGGGTAACAACTAACCCTATTCGTCCTGAGACGCTCTTTTAGGCACATAATGGTAGCCATCAGTACTACGTACTACATCTAAGATTTTGTTAGTTCTGAATCGTGAGTAATAGATAAGCTTGGGAGTCACAGTTTTGTAAAAAGAAATGTGAAAACTTAAGTAAAACCATTTACTCAGTTTAGTTGGGCGAAATTCTGTTTCAAGCTTTTTCCCCTTTTCCACGAATTTTCTTTAGGAAAACACTAATTAGATTTTTTCCAATGGAACTATTATTATAATTAATGTTTTTATTTCCCTTCTTCCTTTATAAGGAAAGCTTAGAAATACCACATTTTATTTATTAGATTTTTAAGTTTCAGAAACGACAAGCAAGTATTGAGTATCGACTAAGTCCAGCTAATTTAGTCATTAAACTCCTATTTATTTTACATTTTTACTTAGTTTATTTTGTATAAATTTGCATTTTTGTTTTCATTCTACTTTGTTTTAGTCTATTTTTTTTATAAATAATGGAACAGGTTTACTACCTCAGGCTCTTATTATTATGGTTACTAATGTTGGAAGGACTGTTTTTTAACTACTAAGGTACTGGTTTTTTTGAGGATACTCTTCATTCGCCAGCGTCTTTTTATGTTTTTTAAAATGACACTATTTTAATGACAAAATATGTTTTAAAAACTATTATTTTTTCTTTAAGTATTTTTAGTTTCAAAGATTTAGTAAAAACGTTACTTTTTTAGTATCGGTGGAACAATATGATTGTATAATTAAAAGAAGACCTAAGTTTATCGTAAGTGCTTAGTTGACGTCAAAGTTCCCGGACCTCGTCCTTTCCTTTTTTTACCCGAGGGTGTGGTTTTGAACAGTCTAGAGAAGTCTGAAAGCTTCGGATCGTTGTTGCCATGGTCACAGGGAATGCCGCCCTACATAACCTTCTGGGTTCCGACCTACTTCTGAAGGTTGTTGCCAAATCCCTCCTCCCCCTAAGGCTACCCGACACCTATCTCCCTGTCCCCCTACTCAGAAAGAAAAGTCTCCTTATTTTTATTCTAATCTTGTTATCTAAATTGACACTACCACCTGAGAACTACTTTATCAGATCTTCAAACCGATTATTCTACGGTATATATTCCATACATAAAAAGTTTCCGTTTTATTCATCTATGAGTTCCTCAACTACCCTTGAGAAGCAAACTATAGAATTTCCTAGGCTAAGACAAAATAAATCCTCTCTCCTCTTTATCTCTAAACTATATAACAAAGCAATAATGGAACCGTAAACAAACATCAAAAGGCGACAGTACATAATAGATCCCTATTTCCCGAGTAAAGAATCCTTTTCCTTTCTATCTCTTTTAGGAAAGGCCTTCTTCTAATCCTTTAAATAAATTCGTATGATATGCCTAATAGACCTTTATAATTTATTTTAAAAAATCCTTTTCTGGGTTAAAACAAAATATCTAAAATAAATGCTTCTAAATTACTATTTATATAGAATAACTCAGGTACCTATGTAGATGTATGACAGTACAGGAGCAGATGATGGAATGCTGAATAGTTTACTTTTAATACAACCTCTGGCCACTCCTCCTTAAGTCAAGGGGCCCTTGACATTTTACCTAAACAAAAACAGGAACAATGACTTATCACTGTAAAAAGTCCTTTATAGTTAATTATATGTGCAGGATAAACATGCCTTACAATAATTAAGTGAAGAGCAAAATATTAAAAGGTTACAAAATTATAAGGTGCGGTTATTAAATAATTTTATCGTGAAGCTATAATAGCGTTTAATTCTACTACTTTGATGCTGTAATGGCTTTAAACAATTCTCGAATCTTTTTCACGTCACGTGTCAACACTGTGATCAGGCAACAAAAATTCGGTGTGTGAACTGAAAAATGATACTCTGACTAATTATTTAAATTTATTTTAATTGTCTGATACGAAATGTGGGAATGAATAGATTAGTAGAAATTTATAATGTGTCATCTTTTTACTTGTGGATACTTTTGTGAGAAATTCGATGTCAAAAAGTTAACTTAAAATACGTAAAGGGAAACAATGGTTGTTAATAACGGAAATATGGTGGAAGAGCAAAGCCTAGAGAATAAGTCGCGATGCTAGGACTATTTTTGTGGTGATTTTGTCCTGAAAATGATATAAATTTGCATACTGGTGGAGAAATTAAGTCAAAAATTATATTTCACTACCACTATAAAATGTATTTATCGGAGCAAATTCTGCTTTAAATTTAGGTTATATCCAAGAATCCAATCGGAGTTGCATAGGTTAGTAAAGGTTACAGTGTGTGTTGTTAGTGTTTAGGGAAAACAATAAAATGTATGTTGTAATAATATGTTTATGTGTATAATCTACTCTCGATTACCGTTTCAGTAAAATGTTTAAATTCCTTCTTAATTAAATATAAACTAATAGAAGTGCATGAAATATAAAATTTCATTAATTATAAATAAATGAAATTGAAATACTTTCGCAAAATTAATTATACAGTATGGCATCAGTTCATCTACAGGTCAGACCGTCGGAAATTATTATGAGCCTTTAAATAATGTCTGGATTTTGACCTCGTAAAAGATCTTTAGCGCTTTAAAGCCTCTATCCATTCTTTTCCCTTCTCAGATCTTTCCCTCAAATTGTTATATTGTATTTTTGGGTTCTTATGGGTAATAGTCTTAAACATTAGAAACCAGATATAACTGTCATATACTAAATCTAACCACACGCCAACAAAAATAATCTCCGATAACCAACAATTATTCGAAAATGCCTGCATTTTTCTTTTCCATATTCACACCGTAGCTATATTACAAGTTCTAACACGGAGGTTTACAAGCCGTCAACTCTTTTAAATACGGGCTTTCTTTTTTAAGTTTTCGTTATATGCTTCATAACCTGAGTAGTAGCGTTACAACTTCTTGTAAGATAATTATTTATTAAAACTGTAGAATCATCAATACAACATTATGACTACGGCTCTACACAGCGTTATTCGCTCTAATGTAAAGCTCTGTTAATGCAAATTTTTAAGGCATTTTCATAGAAAAATTCGGGTAATATTTTAAAGATTTCAAAAACTATTTTTTTAATTTTCTGTGACCTCTGAAATTGGTTTTGATCACACTGCCAGGTCTAACTCCCACGAACTTTCCCAAAGAAAATTCGGTAAAAAGAATTGGCATTTCACTTAAGATATCCGTTTCAAGTGTTTTAAGACTTCCTGAGAAGTTTTAAATCAATTTTTTTGTCTGTATGTGTCCTCTCCTGATAACTCACGTTATTATCAGGGAGAAAAAACATCCAATAATATCCGTCCGGTTTGAGACTGGGAGGGTGGTTAGTTAATAAATGAAATTAAGCTACTCAGACAGGTCTTTAGACCACTGTTGCTTTAAAAGTCTAGGCGGTTTATCTAAAATCTGCAGCAAAGTGATTAGACCGAGGGATTTTTGTGTTCTGTTGAGGATTTTTAAAAGAATTTTTATAGCGGGGTTAGATAGACTAATTTTTTTGATAGTTTAAAGTGATTGATAATAGTGATGAGAAGGTAAGGATATAGTGATGAGAAGTTACCAATTCCGACGTGTACGTTGATATGGTTGTTTAGATATCTAATGCTACAAATTTTAAAGTGGAGAAAACTAAAATGACCCTATGAGGCCATGAAATGAAGCTCTTATTGGTGGGCCCAGGTCTCAATTCTGGGACTAGAAAGATTGCTTTTCTGTTATTCTAGTCTTCATTATCCCATGCCCAGGTGGCATCACTATTATCACACACAGCACAGTTAAATTATGTCACTCCTTCAATTTATTTTAGGCAGAGACTTGTAACCAATAGCTAAATAACCAATAACTATATTATTATAACAACAATTCAATTAATGAAGACTTCAGTCCTTTATAAAAAAAATTATTTAAAATAAATTGATGAAGAGCTTTCGTCGGTTTGAAAATGATAAAAATTGTTTGTCCATTTTAATAACTGACAAAGCTCAGGATCCCTGGGCGAAAGCTTTGAATTTATTTTATTTTTTTTTAAAAAGGACTAAAGTCTTCATTAATTTAATCGTTATTATAATTTATAACAGTCCAAAAGCTCTAAAGTTAATAACTATATTATTGGTTATTTATTGATTATTGGAATCAAGATTAGCTAAATTTTTGCCCTTTACTCATACCTACAATCAGAGGTCGTTTGATAGAAATCACGCTCCACTAATCTACTTAGCGTCGACATTTAAGCATGTCATAGTATTTATTTTTTTCATTTCAAACTAAAAAAAAAAATAACTAGTTCCGTGTTAAATTGCTTAGATATTAAATGATTTCATAGTGTATTGTTGTGAAATAATAGCATTATCAGCTCAGTTTTATCACTATTAATAGCAGTTCTATAGGTCCGCTATTGATACGAAACAAATAGATTTGGCAACAATAATCACTAAACGATTAAAAGTTGTGATGAACATACTGAAATACTAAGATAAAGACTAAATGTAAGATAACATTACTGTAAGACATACTTGGCAGGATTTTATCCTAAAAACCTTTTTTTAGGAAAATTCTTTTTTACAAGACTTTTCACTGAAAAAAAACGATCAAAGAAAAACTTATTAAAAAAAAGATAAGAACGGAATTAGAAGACCTTGCCCTTTTCCATTTACTCTGCTCTCTCAGCTGATAATTTGACCAAAAAAGTCAGATATACGTCAATTGATATTAAAGTCGAAATTATGAAATCATAGAGAGCGTGTTGATATAAGAATAGTCAGTAATGAAACCTTTCTATTTATATAATTAAATAATAGATTATTTAACAACGCCATCTGAAATAAAGTAGTGGTTGATTTTTGTCCAAACGGAACTCGATAAAAAACAAAGGTTTAACCCTCAACTAAAATCCTTTTGTTTGAAGCTGTTGAACTGATTGGAAATCTGTTAAGAAGATTAAGAAGAAAGAAGAATAAACTAAAAAAAGGAACGATCTGACATAATACTTTTATTTGCTTAGAACTAAAAGAAAATCTTTAATAGAATTCTTGTTTAAGAAAAAAATTATAAAAGTGAATTTTGTGACTAATTTTGAAGTATTGCAAATTAAGTTATTAAAACTTTTGACTTTGTTTGATATACATTTGATTTTAAATTTTCTTAACATTTTAGCATTCCGAAAATCCCCCTTAAAAAAGATAAAAAAGATGCCATAGCAAGTTAAAAAGACGCCGAACTGGCTACTCTCAATTCTTACCGAACATAGTTGCTACGCGATTTAAAAGCTCTCGGCTATTCCACTATGAATTTGTAATTAAAAACTCAAGCAACTTTAATCTGGATATTCACATTAAAAAAGGTAAAATATTCTCAATGTTAAAAATTATATATGTCAAATGGAATTTCAGAAAGTAGGAACTGGGTTCATTTCAAAAATTCCTGCTTTACAAAGAGAATGGGTTAAGTTCATTAGAAATGCTTGGGATTCCTCCAGCGGGGTGTTTTATAACTCCCGCCAAAATCCCTACCTTGTTCGCTTTCCCTCTTGCCTTCTGTGATACACATAAAATAGTGTTGACATCTCGTGTATGTTAAATATCCCTAGAATGTTATATCGCAAATTTACATTCTTTTAGATCTGATTAAAAATACACTCTCTATATACTTTGTAAGTTTGCATTTTTTCGTTTATTAGATATTACGTCTATTAGGTACCAAAAATTTTAAAAGGGATATTTATTAATATAACGCAATAATCATAATTTCTTTGACTTCCCTACTAATTCTTTATATTGTGTGTTTAAAGATTACTTATAAGACGAATTAATAATCAAAACAACGAATTGAAAACAAGTTGATTTGTATTTTTATTTTTGTGAGGGCGCCGTATAACTAAAATAATTGTTTTAATTAGTATATTTTATTTTTTCAGATCAAAAACTATCAAAGTTTTATTGCCAACGATAAGTTGGCAATAAAACAAAGTTCTTTGTTTAAAATATTTATTGCATCGGTAGTAAAATGTTAATATACAACAACTTTCGCCTGTAAAGTGCCTATTTTATATCCGTCTAAGAGTTAATTTTGATTGTCATTCTTAAGCATTGTAGGGCATACTTAATCCTAAAACTGAGCCCCTATTTTAAATCTTTATAATGCTTCTATTTATAAAATCGTCAACATTTAATTAAAGTATAACAAACCTCCCTAAAATCGATCTTATTTAAAATCCTTTTTAAAATGAAAAGGAATTAGGAGAGAACAAAAAGATCCATAACAAAAGTTAAACGGAGCAAGAGAAATGGCAATTAGACTGTCGTGGATCCGCTCGGCAAGCACCCCACTGAGCAACGTTAAGCTAATGGAAATTAGTATGCTTAATTACTTAAATAGCTTTATTTCAAGACTAGCGAGGTTAGAAGCTTTGACTTGCTTCAATTCAAGAGCTACTGTTTAGCTTTAATTTAACCTTTTTGTCTCTTAAATTTATCAAAATAAAATCATAATGTCAATAGTTAGTTGAAAACAAATGATATTTGAAAATGTTCTTTTGGCATACTTATTTATATTTTATAAAACAAAATAAAATTGTTTATTACAATATTTTGTAATTGTTTGTTTACTATGTAATGCTTAGCACAACTATTTACTTAACATCTTACGTGAAATATTATAAAACAATTGTGTGCATAGTTAACTTTGTAACTTATAATGTCATTTATCAAGAGAATAAATAAAGTCTATGCTTATATTATAACTAAATATACGTTTAACGTCAGGAAACTTGTATGAAGAAGTTAAATTTATTATCATGGGTGTTTTAAACTTATTTTTTTAATTATGTTATTTTAAAACTTTTAAAAATAATATTTACAGCAGTTACTTGCATTAATGTGTGTGAAGTAAAATTAATTAAATAATGACTTACACACATTGAGTTGATATATGTTGCACTTTTCTGTCCCACACATGTTACTTCTATATTAATTTAAACATTTATATTCCCACCCGAGTTCTTTTATATTTCCTATTTTTCTTCGTTTATGTTAAATATGAGTTATAATTTTATCTTGCAAAGCAAGACTGTAAGAAAACCGATTTGTATTGAATAGAAATTATTAGAATTCTCTTTTAGTAAATTATTGACTTTAGTGAATAATATTTAACACTGATGGCTCAGAATTACATGTGCATTTTTGTTAAAAAAATAAAATAAAACTGACAGTAAATAGAATATGCGTTATTTGAGAAACATCCAACATTTTTCAGGATAGACTTAATTGGACTGACTACACCTCTGAAAAGAATCTTAAAAAACGTCTGGTTACCTTTTTGAAAAAAGGGATAAGTTAAAACTGAACTTAGGCCTAAACTTAAAAACTTTTATTTAATAATAGTGCTCATTTATGCTTACTGTATATTGAACAATATACATAGTCCAAGACCTGAAAAAATATGACTCATTTGTACTACTTTAACAAATATTTCTGAAAATATACCTTAAATTAAAAAGAAAAAACATAGTGTGCCTATCCAGATTGGATCCCTTTATATAATCGCACCTGCCCAAAATTTTATACAAACACACAAATTTAAGTTTTCTTAAAATAAGTTGTTCCCTGTGGGCCATGTGCAAACCATGAATAAGACATTTGATAAAGGTGATAAAATGTCCAATAAAGCGACTGTTTAATCATCAAAATCGGATAACTACAACCAAAGTTATGGCTCTTTCAAAAACACCAAAATGGTTCATTTATGCAGTCAGCGAATTTCTTTGAAAGAATATGTATTTTTTGTGCCTTTTTTGACTATTTTATGTCGTAACTTTAGTAGTAGTTATCGAATTTTGACAAAAAACAGTCGTTTTATAGTAAATTTTATCAGATATAAAAATTGTTCTCTTCATGTTTTGCACATGACCTACAGGGAACCACTTTTTGTAAGAAAACGGGAATTTGTGCCATTTTTCAATATTTTGAGCGAGCGCATTCATATGAAGTGCTCCACTCTGGACAGGCAGACTATGCTTTTCCTTCATAATTTAAGGATATTTTTTTTTTTTTTAAAAGTTGGTTTGAAGAATTACAAAATGAGTCACATTTTTTAGGCCTGGATCTTGGACTACATCATTAATCCATGTTGTCAAAGTAACTCTCTTTATGGTTGGAATGAAAGCCAAGCACCCATGTGTCATTAATTAATTAAAGTGTACTTTGTTTGTTACAGATATCTAAAGAATGTTAGCGTGGAAGTAGAAACTGGAAAACCTAATGTTGAATTCACTGCTGATGGTGTTCTTAAAGCTGCTGAACTCAAAATCATGAATTTAAGACCTGGGCTTAGTAAAACTTTGGTCTGGGAAGAGGTAAGATTTTCAATATTTCCTTCATTCAATTATAAAAGCTTTCAAAGCTAAATTATTGATCAAAGAAGTTTTAGATAAGCTTGCTGTTTTTTTTCTAATTTTTAATTTGCCTTTCTTATTCAATAATTTTTTTTTTTTTTTTTATAAAACTCTATTATTGCTCCAGGGTGGGTTCGCTTGTTCCTTAAAGGCATGCTTATAGCAAGCTTGGCCCAAAAGTCGCTACAGTAAGTTTGAATTTTGTAACCCCGTTTTGGATCTCAAAATTAAAGAATAAGTAAAATTATAGAGTTTACAGCAGTATAAGATTAGGAGTATAGATTATGTATTTGGAGTATAGAATGTATACTATATATACTCTATATTTAATATAGAGTAAATATTGCCTCTAGACCAAGACTTAGTTAATAGAGAGAAAAGTATAATAAACTTAGCTATTGTTCGATACACATTATACGTTTTTATTTGACAATAATCGAATTATACCAAGAGAGTATTTTATATCCAACAATAGAGATCAGATTATTATGTGGGAGATAAATATTGTTTTTAAACCAATCTAAATTAAGAACAGCTTCAATTCAATATTGCAATGCTTCTAAAATGGTAACGAAATTTCCATATTTGTGTAATAGTTAAAAATGATCAAAATGTGTAGGGTATACATTTAATGATCATGTTCCTTTTGGTTGTAGGTCAAAAATGGCCAAAACAACAATTTTTGCTAAATGTTTTTAATAATTGATTGTTGGCGCGTATAAAAGTTGCGCATGTTCTGCACAGTATTATCAAGTATATCAAAGTGTTAAAAGATGATAAATTATTCAGTTAAGTGTCAAACATGCAGTTTCTAAATCATGTAACATGATCTATAAAGGCAATCTCCGATATCTTTTATATTTGCTTATACATAAATGTATGAAACATAACCTAATAAGGTTTATACAGTACAACAACGTTGTCAAACAAGTATCAAAGTGTTAAAAGATGATAAAATATTCAGTTAAATGTCTAACAGGCAGTAGAGAGTAATCAGCTTCTAAATCTTATCACTCCTGCAGATTTATTTATTTCTCTTCAGCAACAACCTGTTGCCCGCTACACGTACATTATTTTTATATTAAGAAAAACACTGTAGAAAATAAAAAAAGTCGGAACTTTTCCTCATTACATCGGATTTGCTACGCTCATCCTCCCTGCTTACACACGCGTTATATTTTTAGCTTTCACATGCTACATACTAGCACATTTGGATAGATATGCCATTTTGTCAGATAGTTTTATTCGATTTTTAATTTCTTAAGTTCATTTAACTAGCTAGTATATCTAAATTAACTTTGTATTCTTCAAACTTAAATTATGTAAAGGAACATAACCTTGCTGTTGATTTGTTTTTCTCGTTTTTATATTTGACTTACAATGGTTAATTATTAGCGAATTTTCATAATGAAAATGACGCTTATGAGGTTGTTCGGATGACGGAAGTTGAGGGTGGGAGTGAGCGGAATCGGTTCCTATTGGTTTCCTGATAACAAAAATATATGTCCGAAAAAAGTTTATATATATATATATATGTATATATAATATATATTATATATATATATATATATATATATATATATTATATATATATATATATAATATGTATGTAAGAGTTTCTACCCTTTCGTATGGCGAACGATAACTCTCGAAGGCGTTCTCAAATTGAAACGAAACTTTGCAAATCGCGAGATGTTGAGGAGGTTACGAGGCCTATTGTTTATAAAAACATTATGCGTCATCAATCAAAGTTATGACGTCATGAAAAAAATTTTTTTTGAAACTTGAAATGGCTTTAAAACAAGGTATTTCGTTTAGGTAGACGGCTAGCTGAATCGATTAAGACCAATTTCACCTCAATCGAACCATCACAAATGGCGCAATCGGTATACATATATATATAATCTTGTATATGTATACGTCCAGGTCAAAGACTTGTACGATATCTGTTGGGTTTAGTAGTGCTAGAGGGTGGGGATATAGTATAAAGATGGACCTCTACCTCTTGCTCCATCCTGGTAAGCCTGCTGTCCAGAGAGACAGGACAAAAATGGCTTCCACTAAACCACCCGAACAAAGCAGGCCCGTAAAGCGGAAGAACCTCGAAGTAGTCTTTATATGGTCAAAGTCATTCTAAAACGATTGCGACCGGTTTCAGCTCAATCAGACAATCCTAAGATAGATGGTTCACTCCCGAGTGTAGTAGGAACACTCAATTGACAAGTTTGTGTTTATGATTTAAGTTGGGGGTCTCATCACTAGAGTCTTGAATAGCGCTAGTAGTAAAAATATGTTTGCTCTATTCTCTACTAGATTGTGCTGTAGTATTTTTTTAAAAACAAACAGTTGCCAATCGTTTAGTAAAATAAAATAAAAGTAAACAAAGATCTATGTAAAAAATATGTGACAGTTTCACGCTGTCACCACTAGACTGTACTACTTAAGCCTCCTGCATCCCATCAACTATTTTTTTTAAATCTTTGAGTGAGCCATCTATGTTAATATTGTTTATCTATGATCCTAAGTGACGGAAACGGTATTTTTATTTAAAAACAAAAATCATGAATATATTTAGTCATGAATGCTTGTTAGTTTTAATATTATAGCATACTATTAATATAAAGTATTAATAAAATCTTAATTAGTAAATCAAATTTGTGAGAAAGCCTCTCAGGCCCGCGAAGCGGGCCTGTGTGGAGAGGCTGTGAAAATTCGCTAGGTACATGGCAAAATGCCATGTAACAAAACAATAATGAAACAACTCATCATACAAAAACAACAACAATGTGGCCGCGAAGCGGCCACAGGGAGGCCCCAGGGCGCGAAGCGGCCCGGTGGGCCGACGCTGCGGAGCGGACGAGGCGCGAGCGCCGAGGCCGCGTAGCGGCTACGGGCCGAAGGCCCGTATTAATTAATTTGTTAAATAGCGTTTTAGGTTTTAATAGTTCCTACACTCTCCTGAGTTAAAAAGCATGGATATAATAAATAGCTCTCAGTTCCAAGCGCTGCGATTAAAATCTACTTATAATGTTGCATGTGTTGTAAAATTAAATATGCCCTGTTTAACCCTTTTTTGAGCTGTTGTAGTTCCACTTGAACTATGTTACTCACTTTATATTGTCAAAACATCTTGCTGTCATAAGTTTTTCCCCCTTGTCACGGTATGCCGTTGTAAGGTCTTAAGTGAACTGGTAAAACATGTTACGCAATATTTCTTGGCATTATAATTTTAGGGGAAGCGTTTCTATGTTAATTTGTTTTAAAAGGAATTTCACTTTAATTTAGTTTTTCTTATATTTATCACGGCGTTGTTATTAGGTTGTTCATATAATTGTTCATTTTTATAATTTTCTTAGCTGAAATGCATGTAGTATTATCAAAATGGAGCATGCAGATTCAATCGCTCAAAAATAAAAAACACACACAATCACATACAGACAGACAACTTTGCAAAAAACACTCAGAAAGCCTTAAAAATGCCTGAAGCGGATAATTCCGGTTTCATCCCGGTTTCGGATTTTTTTGCAAACACAATACTTGTTTTATATACCTACGGTATAAATGAGGAAAATTATATTATCGATCTATCGCATTTAATGAATAACAATAAGCTGATAAAATATCTTAAGCACAGCTGCATATAAATAAATAAACTCGTGTCGCATTGTAAATACATATTAAATCCATTGGTCGATTATTAAATTTGAATCGATTTTTAAAAAACCTATACATGCCTTCCGATAAATATTTTCCGTATTTGCATTTTTCCGTGATTTTTTTTTCTTTTTTTGCTATCATTATTGATAGGTAATATTTTCTTGGAAGCATAACTAAATTTTAAAATTGATATTTGCATCTCGTTTGAACTCTATCATAATCACACAAGGAGTGACGATGATAACTCGATGACACACACACACACTCACTTATAGAAATTGACAATTTAAGCTCAATGTAAGCAGACAAATCAGTAATTAGCTTCATTTTCAACATGTCAATTCGCTAAAACCATTAGGGAGGTCTTGAATTGGGAAGTTCAGTTAAAAAACTAGTTTTGAATTTTAGAGTTAACATTGCTTTTCCTACATACCTACGTTATAAAAAGGAAATTTAAAAGGGAGTAACAAAATGTTTAATGTTTCTTTCGCTCGACAAGTTTCTCAACTTAATATCTTTGGCGCCAACCTTGCTTTCATCATTTTGAAAACTTGACAATTCTTATTTCTATAACATGAATCTAAGGCAATAGAGATCAATAAGTTAAAAAAATTTTACCAGTTTACAATATTTTTTAAACGAATGGGGAAGTCTTGTAAATTATGAGTTATCATAATTTATTTTATACGATTTTTACGGCTTAATCTACTTTATTTGTAGACATCCATTATTAATATCTATAATCATATACTTTCCATTATTTATTTCATAAATATATGGTTTTATTAGCCCATTATTTATTTATATATTTTAATTTTTCCGGAACGGGCCTAATGCATCCACATAAGAGCTCTAACTTTCTTGGATATTGTGTTCACCGGAAAAAACACAAACTAAAATGCTAACTTAATTTGCTGACGACTTGTACTTAATGTTCTGTAAGTCCTAGTCTTTAGTCTTTGTCATAGCAAGAATATTATCCTTTAATATATTATGAAACTAATATATTCTGAATAATATGAAGTATTTACCAGAGACAAGCGGTGCTCTCTATCCGCTCTCATGCTTGGCAAGCCAAACATATATTATTTGATACTACCGAGTTTTGCAAAGCATAAATAAAATGAATTTTGCTTGTATCATTTCCTAGGTGTCTCTCCCACAATTATATTGTGTCAATTAAAAATTAACAAGAATCAAATATATTGTTTAACCACTGATATAATTTAAGTTACTGTTTTTTTTTAAACACAAGTTAATCCTTTTTATAAAATTTTATGAAGTTCTATCCCTAACTTATAGTGAACTTTATTGCTATTTTCATTATTTTTTTCCTTTAAAACTTTCTCAGTTGAGTTTAGAAGTAAAAAGTGAACTCTTTTATTTGTAAGGAAACCACTAAGACTTAAGGTTTCTTTTTTCATTCTCAAGTTTTGACCCTCTAGAGATCTATTAAATCTAACTTTATTTTTTAAGTCGTATAAGTATAAACCTTAAAGCAAAGTTTATTTTTAAAATAAAGTTTTAATTTTCAATGAAAGGAAAAAAGTCGTGTCACATATCGTTATGGATTTTCTTGTTTCATTATTACTAGTATTTTAGCGAATTTCCTTTATGAATTTTAAATAATTGGTACAACTTTTATATTGACACCGACTCTTCTGCATTCCTTGCATGGTATAGATATTCCTGAAGGCAGTTTGCCATGAGTCCGCATAGTCCATTCTATTAATGATTAAAAGTCTTTGATGGACCATGTGCAATATTGTATTTATAGCAAGAGTTTTTTTCCTATCCAGATTTGTTCTATTCTTTTGCACGTCGTCTATCTTTGATTACATCGCTTTCCATAAACATTAGGACCCATTGAAATTATTTGATTAGCATAAATGTATACTTATTTGCCTTAATACCTAAATTTGCCATAAAACTGTTTTGTTCGTATACTTTGTTTAATTTATCCTAAGTGATCTTACCTTGTTGATCATATTTTTCTTTCATTTTTTAGCATTCCTGCCTCCGTGGCCGTGATCGTAAAGGCGTTCGATTTCGGCACCGGAGGTCCGGGGTTCGCAGCCCGGGCTATGCTCTAAGATTTTATGAATAGTATTTGTATTAAAAAGATTTAGCCAACTTTAATTAATTCTTAGAGTGTAGTAGATGCAACCCACCTGAGGTGGTTCCCGCAGGGTGAATACCCTGATGGGCCGAAAGGCCCTAAAACGGGCATTTTATTTTATTTTATTTTAGCATTCCAGTATATCATTTATGTTAGAATATATTTCTTGCAATAAATATAAAAGCGTTTTAACATTGGTTCTCCATAAGACATTAACTTAAAAGGAGTAAAACAACAACAAAACGTTATCGATCTTCAGGCTGTTGTGGCTTCTTGTTTATAGGCTAACATATTATGCTCCTATACTCCGATTTATAACGACTCTCCCTTTTCTCCAAAATGATATCTTTTTCCCAATAAACGTTCACAGCTCCTATCTATAACCAGTTATGTATCATTCAACATTTTACAGCTATTTAGCCATGATATGTTACTGTAAAATTATGGCTTAGTGGTTATCACTACTAAATTAAATGGATATGCTGATATTAGGGCAATAATGTTAAACATAGGACACAAAAGTACTTAACAATACATATTAAATTATTATATTATAGCACTCAATTTCAGGACCCCATTATGAAGTTTCTGCAAATTTCTTTATTTTTAAATACTTTTTTTTGTCTTTTGTGCCTTCTTTTACTTTACCTCATTTATACCGTAGGTATACAAGGAAGATGTTGTATTTGCGAAAAAATACGAAACCGGTATGAAACCGGAATTATCCGTTTCAGGTGTTTTTAAGGCCTCTTGAGTGGTTTTCTCAAACTTGTCTGTCTGTATTTGTGTGGATGTGTATGTGTGTGTGTGTGTCTGTTATCATCGTAGTGCCCTGTATAGTTATGCTAGAAAGTTAAAATTTTGTACAAAAATTATTCTTAACCCAAAATAATGACTTAGCAAAACTTTAAAAAAAATCATACAACGCGGAAGAATGATGTGATCGGATTGAGATTTGGCACGCATGTGACTATGTATAAGACTAGCATATATACAAAGTTTCATATGCTCTCATTATCAGCATTAGTACAATTTTTATTGCATGACTTGTATTCGTTTTTTTAAAAAAATTGTAAAAAATTAGAAAAAATGGTCTGATGGAGTTGGAGTTTGGTACAAGTGTATATTGTTACCTAATAAATAAGTACAATAAGTATCGTTTTAATATAACAAGTATATCCATGATTTTTGTTGGACCATAAAAAGTTAAGGTGCAATGAGCGCGGTCAGTGCTGTATACCCATAAAGCAAGATATGTGTACCACACATGTCCGTATCATTCTCAGCGGCCACAAGACCGCTGAGAATAATACGCATCCATTTACTATCTGAAGATATGTTGCAGTATACATTTGGCGAACAGTATTTCTGAGGACGAGCGAAGCTAGTCCAAAGTAGAGAGGATGAGCGTAGCGAATTCGATTTAATGAGGAAAAGTTCCGAGGTACCCCGTAACCGATTTTTAGATTTAATCTATATATCCAGTAAGTTATTAGGATTACAAGTTTAAGGTGTACTTATTCTGAATAATTGTTTTTCCTTCTTTGTCCTCTAGTATAATTTTCCTCGTATTTTTTTCCGTGTATTATTTTCCGTGTACTTTTTTCCATTGTATTTTTTCGTGTATTTTTTTCCGTTATACTTTTTTTCCTGTGTGATTTTTGATCATTTGAATCAATTTGAATTTTATTTATCATGTTAAAGCTATTCTACCTTGTGTAAGCTATTTAATAGCCTAATCTGTTTGTTAGTATATCTATTAATATCTATTAATTTCTGTTTGTTAGTTTAAGTAATTTAAAATTTTGGCTAAGCAATCATGAGCCAAATCGCGTATATAACTTGAAAAGGATTATTGAAAAATTAACAAAATAAGTCTGAAAAATCTCTTAGTGAAAAATATGTGCTAATAGAATGTGTCAGTTATGCTTTTTCCTGTGGGGATAAAGTTATTTCTTATTAATAAATCGCATTGTTCCCTAAAGATCCGGTCTAATTTTATATATTTCTTGAGATATTTAGATATCATAAATATTTAGTTTTTCTTTTATATATCCTGTATAAAAAAGGTTAGAAACCGTAAAAAATTGATTAAAAAAATAAGTTTTTAAAAACTGGTAACGAAATATTATCAATAAATATTAAATTTGGTTATACCCGATATTAAAATGTTTCACTTTTTTATAAGGAAATATTACTGATGCAAAGGTTCGAGAGATAAAATAATTTTATGGCAGGAAATTTAGTTTCACAAATCATTTTTCATTTAAAAACCTTTTTTCTCAAGTAGGGAGAAAAAGTGTACTTTTTGTTCCTCTTTTAAAGCGAGAAAAGTGACACATAACTCCTTGTCTGATAAAAGTAACTAGCGGAAGAAAAATAGCTTAGTAGCCATGGCAATTACATTACTTCCTCCCTGTATTTCTCTTTTAGCTCAGTTGGTAGCGTCTGTAGCTCTTGACTTAATAGTTACTTGTAAAATCGTTAAGACGTTATTGAAGAAATTACTTGAGTTTGAGTGAGACTTATTATTTTATTAACATGGCTCTGAATATTACATTATTAAGTAATGTTTTATAATTGCGCTCTTATTTTCCTTATCCTCGGAAAAATAATTTTCCCTTAAAAGAAAATAAGAGACTTTATACCCATGCCAAAGATAATTTGCTATAAGTAAAGGGCTTTATAAAACTAAGCAAGTAATGTTCTTGGTAATATTTTCATCCTAAAGCTCCCCTTAAAATTATCAGATCGTAAAATGCATTAAAAAAATAAGATTTATGAAATTTTATGACTTTCATAAATGACGATTTGATCAATAAAGATTTAATTAAACTAAGCTCTGTGCTTTCTAAATTTTCAAAGAATAATTTACTTTCTAGTCAGAAACAGAATAAATCCCGTCTAAGTAACTCATTTACAAAGTAAACCAAGAATCAGGTTGTTTAATTAAATCAAACGCCTTTGTTGTTATTTAATTAAAATCTGTTAAAAATATGGACGAAGCTTCTGAGAAAATTGAAGCTGATTACGCGTTAATTACGTGAAACAACTTAGATTGTTTTTTAAAATTAATTAATTTATTTAACACATACACTTAGTTAAGTACAAAAGACAATAGAAAACAAACTATAAAGCTTGGAGACATTAGTGCCCCTGTATAAGTTTTATTATGTTTATGTCAACATAAAAGATTAAGGGGGCTTGAGCTTTCAAGGCAGCAATATTCATAATATAACTTGAGTCTTTATTAACTCAATGCTTATAATGAAACTCATTTGAAAAATGTGCGGTCTCGTCAGCTAGTATGAACCCAGACACGTTGATTACAGTCCAAAACCAAATCACCAAAAAAATGGGGTGACTTTAAATAAAAGCTGCTTGATCATGTATGCTTAAGCTGCTTTCGTTGCTTCAATATATTGATTATATGACCGATCAAAGCCTAATACGTTTATTATTTAGATCTCTATAGGACATCAACTACATTCTTTTCCTAATAGACATAACGTATATACAGTCTAGGAGCCGGTCCTGACAGAATGTGACTATACCCTGAATGATGACAAAAAACATCGTCTGCCTGTACAGAGAGGAGCCCTTCATGTGCACGCTCAAAATTTTAGAAAATCGCCCAAATTGTAGACTCCTTAAGTGGTTCCCTATTGGTCGAGTGCAAAACTAAAAGAGATCATTTTTTAAAGCAGATAAAATTTCCAAGTAACTGATTAATTTGACAAAATCAGATAACTATAATTAAATTCATGTCATTAGCAAAAACCACAACAATTGTGATTTTTGCAAAGTCAGAGTATTTATTTCAAAAAAATGTCTACGTTTTGTGCGTTTTTAAGTCATTTTGCAAATACTATAACTTAGGTTCTAGTAATTTGATTTTGACGAATAAACACTTGATTAATAAGAAATGTTGTCTGCTTTAAAACTTTTATTTCAAGTTTTGCACTCAACCAACAGGGAACCACTTATATTTTTTTAGTAACTTGTAACTTAACTTTTAGCAAACATTTCTGTAAAACTTTTCGACTCGAAAAGTTTAGTCGAACTTTTCGACTAATTTATCTGCTACTCCTTCCAATCTTTTATCAATCCTTTATACTTATCTACATTAATGCTCTCTAATATTTTATAATTACTCTTAAAGCTCTTTTGATACTCTTTTATACTTGCCTTTTACTCTTAGACCTTATTCTTATCTAATTACTTATGAAACTATCGCAAATATTGGTATTAAACTCTTAAATTAAAAAGAAAACAAACATTTTCTTTGCCCTCCAATATTTATCGCACCTAACACTGAACACCTTATATTTACCTTTTTCATGTTCTCTCCCTCTTTCATTCTTCTCTTTAATGTTTTGAAGAGGGTTAAATTCCTTTTAAAAAAGTCCCTTTCATTTTAACAAGTCTTTGTATAATGCTTATTTTTTCACTGTTTTGTGAAAGTAGCTTTTATTCAGTAAATAAAGAATGTTTTTCTTCTATGCAAAATACCTCTCAATACTCGGAACTTTTTATTTATGTTTACCGTCAAAGAAAATAAAAAAAAAATATAAAATTTTTGTTCTGCAGGATAGATTGATTTGCTCTGGAGCTAAAATTCATATTTATAAAAATTGGATACAATTGGATCGGTACTTTCTACTATTGTAAACTCCTTAGCATAAACGCAGTAGGAGTTATGCGTGGCCCTGACACACACACACACACACACACAGTATGATAAAACCACACAAAATGAGGTAAAAATGCCTGAAATGAATAATTATCAAAAAACATCGGTTTTAAATTTCGGTGGTAGGTGAGGAAAAGTAAAAAAAAAAATATTTATTGTTATAATTAATTTATTTTTGAACTGAAGACTATAAGTAAAACAGTTTTATGTCATACTGATAAAATAAGACCTATTCAACTTAATTTCAAACCATAATCATCATCTCTAATCCACTATTCCTAAAAGAGGAGCATCTTTTTTTGTAGAATTCCATATTTATACCATAAAACAATATCATAAACATTTAAATTCATCCTAAACCTTTTGCAGATAAAGGTATAATATTAAGATAAAATGTTTAAAAGCATAAGTGCTGGGAAACATTAAAAATACTAGAATTCTTGATCAAGATGTATTGGAAGCTGTAGGTTATTTATTCTTAACACAACAAAGTAAGATGACTTCCCTTATCTTGTTTGTCAAAAAGTCAGCCTAACTTCCTATTTTCTTGATCTGGAAAAGTAGTTTCCTCAACCCGTAATAACTGTTAAGCTATGCTTCCATGCTGCTCATCTGATTAATTAGCTCCTATGAAACCATCAATATCAATTGTCTCAGATTCTTGACAAAACTCATAACTTTCCAGAGCAGTAACTCATACCTTATTTTCTTATCAGGTTTGTCAGCTCAATCCTTTTATCTGATTTATTAATTTTAATTCTAATTAATTCATTCAGGTAAACTCATTATATTCTTGAGGTAAACCACAGGCTCTGATTATTTTTACGTCTCTTTAATTGCGGTTCCAAGTTTTATCGAAATAACACTATGCGACCGAGGCTGATTGATTAGTCGTATGGTTCCATGGACCTCAAGACTCTTTCAAAACCAGGCAGATCCAAAACCAGGACCTTATTTGTACATATCTCCAAATTGCAACTTAACGGGGTCTTTAGTTCAAACTCTAGCCTAGGACTGACGTACATTGTATTACGGAAATGCGAGGTTAAGTACTGATTCCCTACATAATAAGTTTGTCCACTTTCCCTTTGTTCTCCAGCTTACGCTAACACGGATTGTTAAGCTGATTTCTCCCATTTCGGAACTGAATTCTAGTTTTGAGCTAAAGACAGGGTTTCTGTGTGGTTCTCATAAGACCCATTCCAAATTCTTTATTAAGTATAAAAAAAAGATAATCATTTGAAAAACTCATCCCATTCCCATTGTTAAAATGATGCTCTTTGTTGTTCTTGATCATTAGTTTACTCTGAAAATGATTTATATGTTACAGATTGGTGTATGGAAATCTTGGGTTAAAGAAGGTCTAGATATAAAAGACATAGTGTGGCCTGGAAATAGTCACACGCCTCCACAAGGAGTACCGGAGAAATTTCATCTCAAGATCACCTTTCTAGAGGAGCCTCCTTACATATCTCTTACTCCTCCTGATCCCGTCACTGGGAAGTGTCACATGAACAGAGGAGTTATATGCAGGGTTGCTCGGGAAGCTGATATGCCGGAGTAAGTATCCGTATTTGAAATTAAGAGGTTAAATCGTTGGTAAAACGTCACTCGTCGTAAAGTTCAAAGACAATTGACAGAAGACACCTCTTACTCTATTAAGACGGCTAGATAGCACATTAAACATTATTTATACGTTTGACACCCGCTAATAGGATTATTGAGTTTATGAGTTTATAATAATAACCTCGTTGAAATGGTTAATCATTAACATTGTTTTACTATTAGGCGTGACCATACTTTACAGACCACTAATCTACCATCCTTCCCTGTAACTTCTCCAGCCACCGCAACTTTATTTGACTCCTACCCTTTCCTTCATATTTTCTAGCCTCATTCGAATAAACCGGTCCGAAGTCAAAACGACCACTTTAAGTGACCAAAAATTCGAAAAAAACCTATTTTTTCTGTGTTTTTTAAAGGAAATGCGCTATAACCTTTAAAAAACCAACAATGAAACCAACTGAGCATTAAACTAGTCCAATAATGATGTGCACTGTCAACTTTAGTGGTGCATAATTTTGTATAAATACGGCATAATTATGCGCATTTCCTTTAAAAAAATACAGAAAAAAATAGTTACCAGTGGTGTTTGATAATTGGTAATTGCTCAAGTTATAAAGCATAGATCGGATCCTTAGGCAAGAAATGGATTTTAAGCACAGAAATGGATTTGAAACACGCATTTCAAAGGAAAAACTTTTCACTCAACTTGCGGTCCACCGCGCCAGAATTTTTTTTAAAAAGTCGATTTTTTTAAATCATCTATAGTCGAGCATATAAAAAAGCGTCTACTTAGGGAAGCAAAAGTGATTCATCGTCCATTTGAAAACTATTAAAATGGAAAAAATATTTTTCCCCTAAAAACGATCAATGAAATTGATAAGAAGCATTGTTTCCTTTTTTCATAAACAATTAACACACAAGGCCTTGATAAAGGTCAATTAGCAAAGCAAACCCCAAGGCCAATTATTCCTCTATTTTAATTTAAATTTCGGTAGCCTTTCCTAATCTTTCTCTGTAATATTTATTCAAAACCAACCCCATCCTTTCTTGACCTAAAACTAATTTCTAAAAACCGCTATCAATGAAATTAATTACTGTTTAGAAACCATGGAAATAGATGTTTTTGCACATGGCTAGTTTTTGTCGATAGTTTAGTGAGTTTTTATATTTCTCTTTAAAACCTGTAACATATTGTTCCCTTTAGTATAGAGTCAAACCTCAAAATAATAATTTTTCAGTAAATGCATTTAAAAGCTTTAAACTGGAATAAATGCATACATCTGCGTGACCAACCTACTAAATCTTTACCGTTGCATAATTCTAATTTCTGGGTATTATATTTTATGGGTATTATAGCACCAAGGGGATTAAATATAAACCAAGAATGCTATTATTTCCCTGAGCAGTTAGTTGGCTCCCAAGACGAAAGCCGAGGGAACTAAATGTTTTAACTCACGACTTATTCTGAATGATTGTTTTGCCTTATTTGTCTTCTAGTAATTTTTTTCTGTGTACTTTTTTTCGTGTATTATTTTCCGTGTAATTTTTCTTCTATTGTATTTTTGTTTCGTGTACTTTTTTTCATGTATTTTTTTCCTGTACTTTTTTTCCGTGTGATTTTTCCGTGTACTTTTTTTCCTTTGTACTTTTTTTCCTTGTACTTTTTTTCTGTACTTTTTTTTCTGTATTTTTCCGGTGTTCTTTTTTTCCGGATTCCATATGACCATGGGCGCCCGCAGGATTTTTTCCAGGGGGGTCATGCTGCCAATTTCAGTTGATAATGATGTGCTGCGGGTTTAGTTTTCAGTACCCTTTTACTCAAGTCAGAGATAAAAGCCTTGGAAACCACATGAGTGAGGATTTGCTGAACTAAATGTTAACGTATTGACAAAAGATATATAATATATTATTTATTTTGCTTAAATAGATATTTTAATTCATTTAGACCTTTAGCGAGCGAAGCTAGTTCCTTCGAATATATTAAATAAGGGTTTTATTAACAAGCCTCTATTACTATACATAATTTTTAATTACAACAAGCAAGCAAAGCATGCTTTTTTTAACGTATCAAATAATATATACACTAATAGCAATCTTGTAAGCGATGTGACCCTCTTTTCTGACATTCACTCATATATTTATAGCAATCTAGCGAGCGAAGTGAGTCTATTTTAATGCACCTAAATTATATTTCAGCAATTTTACGACCAAAGCGAGCCTCTTTTCGTAATTCAGAACAATCTAGCGAGCAAAGTTAACCCTTTCTAATGTACCCAGAATTATATTTTAGCAATTTTGCGATAGGACCGGGCCTCATTGATTATGCTCTTGCATATATATTTATGGCAATCAAGCGAGCGCAACGAGCCGTTTTTAATGTACCTAATTTTAGCGAGTCTCTTTTAATTTATCCACGTATATATTTATATCAATTACGCAAAACGAAGTGAGCCCTACGTAATGATCCTAATTGATTATTTTAGCAATCTTGTGAACAAAGCGAGCCCTGTTAGCATATATACTTATACTTAATCTAGCGAGATTTAAATCTTTATTACTTTGAAACCATATTTTCATAAATATTATTAGCAATCTAGAGAGCCCTTTTTAATGTGCCTAATTTTATATTTCACCAATTTGCATAAATATTGAAATACATACTTATAGCAATCTATCAATCAAAGCGAGTTTTTCTATATCCATGTGTATATAATTTTTCCAAACAAGCAGTTCTTATAAATTATGTTATTTTTATGAAAAAAGCAGGATAATAACCATTAATGGTTTAATAATTTGCAGTTTGGGCCAATCTAACTTTTATAATTTTCCAGGGGGGTCAAGGAGAGACCACTTTGACCCCCCCCCCTTCCTGGGGACGCCTATGGTTATGACGGACACATCTAATGGTTTGTCGCGAATTTTCAATGAATTGCTTTTTCTACAAAATACCAACAATTTTTATTGAATTGCAATAAGATCGCACATTTTTAAAGCGGCTAAGCCGGTAATTAACTACCGCTTACAAAAAAATGTTTATTATGGTTCTGCAGCCGTTAAATTTCTGCATGCTTAACACAGATGCTTATATTAACAAAATTATATTTGATTGATTAATCGACCACTAATTATTACCTCGTGGAATCACTACCGATACCATTTTTCACCAGAAAAGCTACTCTAATGGATTTTTTTAACAGATTTACCCCCTCCTTAATGCCACATTAAATCGACCCTCACACCCAGAGACCAATTAGTTAAGCAAATAAGGGAGCTGTAATTAAGCACCGCCTCATGCAAATTAATAAATCGGATAAAATTTTAGCGAACCTTGTGAGCAAATAAAACAATTAATTTATTTGCATTTTTAATTAGATTTTGAGAACAATTTAACAAGTATTTTTCTTTTAATTTAAACGTTTAGTGATGCGAAAATTAGAAAATGTTTATTTTCATAACAAGAAAATGTATAAAAGTTAACAATAAATCCTGGAATAAAATTTGAGTTTAAATTATCATTTTGAATGTGTGCACTGTTACCCGGGAACTTTTCCTCATCACATTGAATTCGCTACTTCGGACTCGTTTCGCTAAATACATCCGTTTCATTATCAGCGGTCACCTTTACGGTACTGGGTAGTCTCAATGCTGCTTAAATTTTTGACCCAATAAAAACTATAGATAATTGTATTATACTTGTATCCTTGTACCATTATTGTGGTATTAAAACTCCGTTTTTACGTAAAGGTGTATACGTATTTCATGTTTCAACAAAATTCGATTGTTTTCCAATTTTTAAAAAACGTACTCAAGTCATTTGATAAAAATTGAACTAATGCTGATAATGGGATGGAACGACATATTTGTTGGTCTGATGAATGGCTACATGCGTGCTAAATCTCATAAATAACATAAATACATTGGAAGCTACGATAATAACAGACGCACACATATACAGGTACACAGATAAGTACTCCTCAACAGCTGTGATAGAACTTAAATATTTGTTCATTGTTGAGCATATCTGCTGTTAAATATTTCGCTCTACTATTTATTTTGCAAAATAATACATTACGCAACTAGCGAGGAAAATGGACCTTTCCGTGCAAGTGTGGTTTTTCCCGAGGGAAGCGAAGGTTGTAACAACACACGAGCAATTCAAAGCTGTTTTACTCGGATGTTGATAAGCACCGTACTTTATCAGCGATTGTGACGTTATCAAAATGATAAATAACAATAAGTAATTAAATTATAAACTGTCTTCAAATTTCGTAAGTATCGAATGTTTTATGGCGTTTTCATGCCACAAAATGCTTAAAAAAAGGAAAAAACGTGGTCCACGCCCATGATTTTTTGTAACAATAACCCAAGTATGGTAACTTTGATACCATTTTCGGTTTCTGTTATTTAAATATAAACTGTTTTAATCCTTAATGTGTTCGATACCAATATCACCGTCTTCCGGTAATTGCTCACCAACCTAGATTAAAGATATGGTTTTGTTAATTGTGTGTCTGACAATTCAGACACACCTTCTTTGTTTCATATGGTATCCAACGAAAATCTACGATGTGCGTCAAACAATTATTTATGAAAAAATAGCTGGAAAATGAAATTATTCAAAATTAGGATCAAATTTCTGAGAATGAATGTATCAAAAAAAAATATTCTAGCACAATACTTTAATCTAATTTTGTGGAGTCAGCAAAAGTGGTAAGAAAATGTCTATATATTTAGAGAGAAGTTACCAACAACACAGACATGAGTCTTCTTATTAAGGGTTAGAGTCCATCTTTCAAGTCTGACCGTATTTGCCTCATATTTTTAAGGATTGACTGTTGGTACGTCTGATTTGTTTCACGTGGTAAACTATAAAGCAGTAACATAGTCAAATTTCGTCTTCAAATCAGAAATTTAATTTTAATTTGTAATTTAATCATTGTAAACAGGTATTAAGATATAAATAAACAATTTATTTATTATTATTACATTGTAGATACTGGAGGCATAGGATAATATAGACCTCTTATGTAAAAAATATAATGTAGCAATATTTCTGGAGGGACCGTAGCCAATCTGTGTAAACTCAGATTGGCCAACATAAACTCGGGCTATGTAAACCAATCAATAAACTCTTGGTTTACATAACCTATAATCTTTTTTTAATGTTTAAACATCATTTAAGTATAGGGTCAAATGAAATTTAGAAGTGCTAAACAAACTTTTATAAATTAAATTTCTCTTTCAGGGATGACATTGCATCAGCGCATCGAAACGGTAGCTATTACCAGTGCTGTTCCGGCTTCTGTATCGATCTCCTTGAAAAATTCGCAGAGGAGCTGGGTTTTACGTATGAATTAGTACGTGTTGAAGATGGCAAATGGGGAACTTTAGAGGTAAGAAAATATTTACCTTACATTTCATGGTGTCAAATTATTTTGGATTACAAAGCTGAACGAAAAGAAATAATATATTAATTATAATTCTTGGTAGTTAAAACTTCCGGTCTTCCGTCGCGTCTTGTTTATTGTCTAAGAATTAGTTTGTTTCTATGATTTCATGATGTTTCTATGAATGAACTCAAGCATTTTCAAAAGAAAATGCTAGATTTTGTTCGCTTGCCGAATGCGACCTGGCACCCATAGGTAGCACTTACTCTAGCTACTTACTAGTAGAACCAGCTAGATAACGATGAGCTAAATCCCTTCTAGATTCTGTTGTTTTTTGTGAGATTCAATTGGATTGAAAAGTTCTTCACTTACTTCTTTTAAGTCTTTAAATTTTTACTTCCATACCGCAATTTCGTTAAAAACGTTTAAAAATTATAAGAAAGTCCTACAAAAATTACAATAGCCTTGTAAGGTTAATGTTTTTTTCTAAGGTAACTGCTTTCAAGAATGATCACTACAGCTAGATCTACTCTAGTGTACTTGCTTGCAGATGATTATTTAAAACTTCAGACGACTTGAACAAATTTTTATCCAAGGGTTGATCCGATTTTGTCAAGCTTAAAGAACGTCAAAAACAACCTTGATAAATAAACGCATCGGATCACCAACAAACATTTCCTTAGCATTGTTTCTTATGGAAAATTTTTTAGTTGCGTTAGTTTTTTTCTTCAAAATTTACAGTAATTAGCCGGATTTGTGATAAATCGGGTCCGTGAGTCCGTGGTGCCTTGAAACGTTTTCTTACAATCGGTTGAAAAAAGTGCGCTGAAGCGCTCTCGTTTCGTTTTTCCTCGGAATAATAGAAATTGGCTAATTTATAATTTAGTATATCTTAAGTCTTCCTTCGGTAGTCCTGAGAGAGGAAAGATCAGTTCAAATCCCAGTGGGCCAGACCTCGGAATAAACCTGCAACTATTTTCCCTCAATCCACCTTAAATAAATCCGAATAATTTTATTTTGAAATATTTATAAATTTAATCTCAAAAATTTGTTCGTTTTTAAAAGATGTTTTCAAACGTGTGCAATTATTTGGTATCACTTAAACAAGTACTGATAATGAAACTTGGCACCTATGTTGTTATTTTATACGACTACATTGGCACCAATATTTGAATTGATCAAAATTGATCAATAAAATAAGATATCATTAAACACAATATTTTCTTAAATAGGTGATAAGGGCACTTATAAGAGACTAGTTTTAGTTTAATAGGTAAACTTATTTATTATTATCACCTTATAACCTATTAATACAATAATGGAGACTCACACTAATCATAATCAATATTTTCTTGTGTTTTATGAATTCTCGACATATTCGGTAAGGTTATTATCGACGGTTAATGGAGTCATTGAAAATGATTGTCCTGATAGCAAAACTAGATCTTTTGGTTTTCCCAAGTTTTCAACACTCTAGCATAAACACGGTGAGCTACCATGAAATAGATGAGCACACAAATTCGGTAAAACTACTCAGGAAGTCTTTAAAACACCTGGGACGGATTATTCAGGTGAAGGTACCGGTTTCGGAAATTTAGACAAACACAATACTATTCCTGGATCCACGGTACGAATGAGGAAAAGTAAAAAAATAGAACTAAGAAGCTATTTCATATTATTAAATTTTGCCCTTCTTGAAGTGTTGCTTATGCTTTAATTTGTTTTTTGTTATTTCAGAACGGTAAATGGAACGGTTTAATAGCGGATTTGGCTAACAGGAAAACAGACATGGTAATGACTTCACTCATGATCAACTCAGAGAGGGAAGCCGTGGTCGACTTCACAGTGCCTTTTATGGAAACGGGCATCTCCATAATAGTCGCCAAGAGGACCGGAATCATTTCTCCAACTGCCTTCCTGGGTAAAAATGAACTATTTTTTTTATTATTTGCTATCATGAGTTCACAGCGAGAAATCAGATCCTTCACATTCATTGACTCTGTTATCAACTGAGAACCTAAGCTTTGTACCTTAAGCTTTTTAAGAAGCGTATTTTTACTTTCCCTCGTGTTTACCGTAGATACATAAAAAAAATCGGGTACAGATACCTGGGAACTTTTTCTACGTTCATCCTCCCTACTTTGGACTCGCTTCGCTCGTCCTCAGATATTAAATACATCCGTTTCATTTCCAGCGTCATCCACGTTGTTCGCTCTGCACCAGCCTAACGGTATGCAGATAACGAAAAGAGGAGGACTGTATATATGGTTGTAAGGTAAAAAAAAGTAGGCAGTAAAAACCACAATTTGAAAACAGTAGCGATGTAATTAGATACATTAAACTTTAACAACATTGGCATAACCAAATAGCATAGATTATAGATATATAAACGAGTGCCCACCAGCCCTATTATTTAAAAAGAATATAAATTGGGGTGACCATGATGATTGAGGTTCCTTTGAGAGAGGCTGGAGGTAAAGGCTTAATCCAACTTGAGTCCAGACGGATATAGGTTAGACCCAACACAGCACTGATGTCCTTGTTGACAGGTTCACTGCTTCACAAACTGATAGACTAAGATTGCAATCTAATAACTGTAACTTTCTATTAATTTTGACACTATAATTGTAATTCGAAACTTGATAATTAATTAAATTTACTTGATTAAGATGTAATGCACATGAGTTCGCATAATGGCGAAATTTAGATTCTTATTATAAACAATTCTTCTTCTTTTTCTGTGTGTGTAGAGGTGCGGTATGTCAACATATCGTTAGAGCAACAGAAGTTGCGATCTTTTATGTTTGTTGTATAAAGCGGCTTGAAGCGTATTGATTCATTGGTGGACAAGGGACATAAATCAAAGTAAAATAATAAAAGGCAAATAACTAAAGTAAAAATAGAAATACTAAATTGGATATGCCAACAAAAACAAACAAGATAAAACTATAAAATAAAACATAATAAACAAAAGTAGGTTCATGTATGAACATTCCGCCTACCAAAAATTATATCTAAAATTTTTACTGACTACCCTGTCAACAGTTCTAAGCATATCTTATCAAGACGAGGAAGACTGGTTTGGTAAGAGTAGCCTCATGCTCAGATTCGTTATTAGGAATAGGTTTAGGATTTTGAGAAGTTGAAGGATCAAATAGAGGAACTAACTTATTTACTGGCCGTCGAAACGTTGATGTGGATGTCCTAACGGTGACAACACGAACGACATTATCCGGTCCGGGATGCACTTCAACAACCCGAGCCATGGGCCACTTAAGACGGGGAGTAGACTCATCTTTAAGGGGACCAGGTCACCCACCTTTAGATTGGTGCCTGGAGTCTTCCACTTAATTCTCTCTTGTAGGCTGGTAAGGTATTCAAGGCGCCATCGATTCCAAAAGTGCTGCGACTTCTTGCAAACCAACTGCCACCTTGATACGCGATTCTCAGGAATCTCTACAAGTGACTTTTCAGGTAATGCCAATAAAGGCGATCCTATAAGAAAATCACCTGGTGATAAATACGTCAGATCATTGGGGTCTGATGACAATGGACAAAGAGGACGCGAGTTAAGGATGGCTTCAATCCTCACGAACAAGGTGCTCAACTCCTCGTATGTCATGATACCATCGTCATAAGTAGAGCGTAGTAGCTTCTTTACGGATTTTACCCCAGCCTCCCACAATCCACCAAATGTGGGCGCGGCTGGAGGGATAAAGGACAATTCAACTTCCTTATCCGCTGCAGAAGAGATGATTACATCTTGAATCTCTTTTTGTTGTATCCATTTATATAGATCACGCAAATGGTTGGCTGTACCAATAAAGTTGGTACCGTTATCTGAGAATAACTTGTTTGGTTTCCCACGCCGTCCGATAAATCGTTCTAGGGCGGCGATGAACGCCTCTGTTGATAAGGACGTTACAACTTCAAGATGAATCGCCTTTGTGCTAAGACATACAAAAAGGGCTAAATAAACTTTATATTGAGAGGCCTTTCTCCGGTTAGATTCCCTGACGAGAAATGGGCCGGCGTAATCAACGCCTACATGAAGAAAAGGTCGAATATCGTTGAACCTGGAACTAGGTAAATCTCCCATAACTGGTTGGCAAGTAGGAGCTGAAAGTTTTCTACAAGTAACACACTTCCTGTTGATATTACGTATAGCGTTCCTTGCGCCAGGAATCCAAAATTTGGTTCGCAAAACGGCGAGCAGAGCGTCCTTGAAGCGAAGTACAATTGCTAAGGATTTTAGCAGCGTATCGTAGGAGGTTTGATTATCAATCCATAACTGGAGATGTGGTGTGTATGATGCTGAATAATAAGCACAAGGTGAAGCTTGTTTTAGTTCCGGAACTTCTTGAGAAATGACAGTATCACTGATAGGCCATTCACTCATATCTTGTTGAGCCCATGGTGGACCATGGAACCAAAGCTGATTATTGAGTAGAAGTGACGGTGGTAGGCCACGTGAGCCAAGGTCACTAGGGTTGTCCTCGGACGCCACGTGATGCCAATCATTAACATTAGAGTGGTCAAGGATTGCTTCCACTCTATTTGCGACATAAGTTTTGAGTTTAAAGGTCGGCGTTGATAACCAAGCCAAGACCACTGTTGAATCGGAAAAGTAAAAAGTTTCAGATGGAAGATTGGCTCTTTTGCAAAATGGTTCAAGAGCCTGCCGAAGACGTACAGCTAAGAGAGCAGCACATAGCTCTAGCCGAGGGATCGTAATCACCTTGACAGGAGCTAATTTTGTCTTTGCCATAAGTAGATTAACGCGGGTGCCTTGATCAGAAGTAAAACGTACATAAGCTGCAGCGCAGTATGCACGCTCGGAGGCGTCAGCAAATACTAATATTTGTATGGAAGGTATTTCGGGAGAAAGAGTGTGACGCGGAATACGAATCTCTGCCAAAGTGGGCAATTCATGAACAAATTCGTTCCATCGCTGTTGTAGTTCTGAAGGGAACTCTTGGTCCCATTCGAGATTAAGCTTCCAAGAAGCTTGAATAATCTCTTTAGCTAATACTACCGTCGGTCCAAGGTAGCCCAAAGGGTCGTATATCTTGGCGACAGATGAGAGTACGGCACGTTTTGTGTAAAGTACAGGTGGGGGTACAATCTTGTACAAAAACTGATCTGAAGTTGGATCCCACTGAAGACCAAGAATCTTAACAGTAGGATCACTGTCAAATTCAACGAGAGTTCTACTATTGCCTGAGGGCTCAGACGTATCGTCGATACAAGAAGATATTAAGTCAGGATGGTTGGCTGACCACTTTCCTAAAGTAAATCCGCCTTTGGCCATAAGAGCTATCAATTGAGCTTTCAAGGCGATAGCGTCCGATAATGTATTTTTCCCCGTGGCGAAATCGTCGACGTATGAATCTTCTTCTAAAGCGACAGTGGCAAGAGGAAAATGTGATCCCTCGTCTATATTGAGTTGGCGAAAAACCCGGTGTGCTAAATAAGGTGCACAGCTGGTGCCATAAGTCACGGTGTTAAGCTCAAATTCCTGGATAGGGCCCGCAGGATCAAAGCGAAACACTATGTGTTGGTATGCTCTGTCATTTTCGTGAACTTCTATTTGTCTAAACATTTTGACAGCGTCTGTGGTAAAAACATAAGAATGTATTCGAAAGTTCAGTAATATTACTGATATGTCTGCCTGGAGCTTTGGCCCGACCATTAGGCTATCATTGAGCGAACCAGAGGCAGTTCTAGAAGCTGCGTCAAAAACTACTCTGATTTTCATGTCTTGACCTTCACCTTTAACCACGCAATGATGGGGTATAAAGGCTTTAGCTTCCTTTTGTGTAATGCTCATGTGACCTAAGTCTAAATATTCGCGCATGAATTCATGGTATTTTGATTTAAGAAGTAAATTTCTTTCAAGTTTACCCTCTATGTGAAAAAGGCGTTTAATAGCAGCTTCTTTGGTCTAACAAACTTTGGCTCATAACACTTAAATGGTAAACGGACACCATAGCGTCCAGAAGGTAGACGGTAATGCGTCTCTTGAATATGTCGTTCACATTCTTCTTCTAATGGGTTTAATCTTCTAGCTGCAGGTGGTTCCTCTACTTCCCAAAATCGCTGGAGCTCCTGCTGAAGATTGTCAGTCGAGGAAGGTGCCAGGCGAGCGTGAAGAGCGAAGACGTGTGTAGCTTCAGAAATATCCCGGACACGGCCGACTACCACATAGCCGAAAACGGTGCCCAAAAGTTTAGGTAGACCTGATGCGACTGGGACTACCTGGCCTGTAATAATATCAGAAAATACGTCACAACCTAATAAGAAATCTATTGGTTTAGGAACCCAAAACTGTGGGTCTGCTAATTCATACTGCTGAAAAGGTTTCCAACGGTCTACTGAGGTCTCTACCCCAGGGCATTGAAGCAATAGTCTCCACCACAATGACATTACTGGTCAGAGCTGGGGTGCTAGAGTGCAGAGGAAAGAGGGTGCAGCTAGCACGACCCTTGAAACCCTGAAGAGGGGTTTCGCCTATGCCCCAGACGGTAGGAGATTTGGTATCAATCTTTAAACCAAGACGTTGAGCGCAGTCGTAAGTAATAAATGAGAAGTGGCTCCCAGAATCTATGACCAAACGAGCCTTTATGGAGCTACCCTCACCGTCAGCAAGACGACACAGAGCTGTGCCAAGCATGATGTCTTCGGATTCAATAGCAGTGGAATGGCCTGTGAACTTCTTATCATTTAAAGTTGTTTGTTTAGAACTCTTTTGAAGTGACTGATAAGTTCACAATGCTACCCTAGTATTTTTATCTAACTAAACATTGTTAGTTTGATTATTGCTATCCGCAGGAATATGCAAGAGAGTGTTATGGCTTTTCTGACAAAATCTGCACCTCCACCTAGAAGGGCAAGCACGTGTAGTATGTCCTGAATCCTGTAAGCAGTTGCGACACCCAGTCCAATCACGAAGGAGTTGTTGTCGCTCTGGACCAGAGGCACTGTTAAACTGCTCACATTTAGCCAATGGGTGCATCGTGGATTTACACACAAAACACACCTCGTTAGTTTTATCAGCTGGTCGATTAGGTCGTGATGATGATCGATATTGATTTGTGTAGCTTATATGTCGAGAAGGTTCGGAATTGTAAGATCTATTGTTCACAAAAAGAGAAGATGAATGGCTCTTGCTTGGGAAATTTGATTTCTTATGGGTTGAGGTGTTTACAGACGAAACTTTCTGTTGTCTAACTGCGATGATGAGGCCAGTTCACCTGCAACACTTCGCTTAAGTAGGAAGTCAGCAAGGTTATCAAAGCTGGAAAAGTTACATTATTGGCATTTTCAAATGCTACCCTAGTATTTTTATCTAGCGTTCTGCTAGCTAGATAAAAGAGCATAAACTCTGAAGCATCTTTAATCTCCAGAAGCTTAAGAGCAGATATTGCCCCAGTCAACTCTGACATTCTAGCACCAAGGACCTCTGGAGTTGGGTTGCGGTCCAATACCTTCATCTCTAGAATTTGATCAAGATAAGCTGCAGCTAAAAGCCGCTTATTATCATAATTCTTTTTAAGAGTATGCCAGGCGACACTAAAATTAGAACCACTTATAGGCAGGTTGCTTATTGCTGCTGCCGCAGAATCCTTAAGGGACGCAAGGTAATGATGTCTATCTATATCGGTAAGCTCAGAGTCAGCGATGACCAAACTCTCAAACAGGTCTCGAAAGCGAGGCCATGCTTTCCTATCACCATCGAAAACTGTAAGAGGAATAGTAGGGAGTTTAGCTCTAGCCCTACTATTTAAAAAGGTAGTATTGTTCAAGCATGAACTATTATTTAGATTATTCTGAGAATTGCTTTCTTGAATTCTGACTAACGAAGCATGCGACTCATGAAAATATCTTCGAGCTGCCCTACGTCCCGAAATATCACTCTCAGTAAGTACTGAAGTGCCACTTTCATCACATGTGTCCGCCAATTTATTATATATTTGTTCATACTGTTCATACGTGGAACCAACAGTGTTCATTTGAGCTTTGAACATACTTACTTCACTATGTTCAACCTCAGCGCTCCTACCTTGATCTTTAACCTCTTTAAGATCTTCAAGCAGGCTGGCAAGTCTTCTACGATATGATGTAGTAATATCGTACCCTGCCACTCCTTGGTCATCTATTCCATCAGTAGAATCCATCTTTATAGAGAACAGTGAAGAAAGCTCCCTCAAAGTGGAGAGATTTTATATTGATATAAAACAGAAAAGGGTAACAAATTAATTATAAGATTGATATAATATATTTAAGTTAATTATCTTAAATAACTCAAATTACGCAATAATGTGCAAAAAAAGACTACCAAAAATACGTACTTGAAAGAAAAAAACAAACAGCTAAGCCTAAATAGTTGCTCAAAATATACTTGATACTCTAAAATAAATCAAAAAGATCATTTATTGGACGGACAAACAATCCAAACAATCTTACGAAGTAATATAAATAAATTAATTAACAACAAAAAAATATAATAAACAGTTATTACTGTATATTGACAAAGGTTCCAAAGTGGGAACATAAACAATTTATAACATTCCAAAATGGAAGTATAAATATAAAATAATGTAGAATTCCAAGGTGAATATTTAAAAAAGAAAGATTCCAAAGTATAATAAAGAAAATTCCAGAGTGGAATATGAAAGAAAATTCCAAAGTGGGAATATAAAGAGAAAATTCCAAAGTGGGAATATAATAGCGAAAATTCCAAAGAATGAATATTAAAGAAAATTCCAAAGTGGGAATATAAAGAGAAAATTCCAAAGTGGGAATATAATATCAAAAAATTCCAAACTGGGAATATAACAGCGAAAATTCCAAAGAATGAATATAAAAGAAAATTCCAAAGTGGGAATATAAAGAGTGGGAATCAGTATTATAACAGAAAACAGATCCAGAATGGGAGCATAGAAAATAAGTGTAAAAGAAAACGTAACGGCTTTCTAAAGTTAGGTTAAGTTACTGAATAAAAGGATTTTAAAAATCCCGCTCGAAGAACCAATGTTCATACATGAACCTACTTTTATTAATTATGTTTATTTTATAGTTTTATCTTGTTTGTTTTTTGTTGGCATATCCAATTTAGTATTTCTATTTTTACTTTAGTTATTTGCCTTTTATTATTTTACTTTGATTTATGTCCCTTGTCCACCAATGAATCAATACGCTTCAAGCCGCTTTATACAACAAACATAAAAGATCGCAACTTCTGTTGCTCTAACGATATGTTGACATACCGCACCTCTACACACACTAGAAAAAAGAAGAAGAATTGTTTATAATAAGAATCTAAATTTCGCCATTATGCGAACTCATGTGCATTACATCTTAATCAAGTAAATTTAATTAATTATCAAGTTTCGAATTACAATTATAGTGTCAAAATTAATAGAAAGTTACAGTTATTAGATTGCAATCTTAGTCTATCAGTTTGTGAAGCAGTGAACCTGTCAACAAGGACATCAGTGCTGTGTTGGGTCTAACCTATATCCGTCTGGACTCAAGTTGGATTAAGCCTTTACCTCCAGCCTCTCTCAAAGGAACCTCAATCATCATGGTCACCCCAATTTATATTCTTTTTAAATAATAGGGCTGGTGGGCACTCGTTTATATATCTATAATCTATGCTATTTTGGTTATGCCAATGTTGTAAAGTTTAATGTATTTAATTACATCGCTACTGTTTTCAAATTGTGTTTTTTACTGCCTACTTTTTTTTACCTTACAACAATATATACAGTCCTCCTCTTTTCGTTATCTGCATACCGTTAGGCTGGTGCAGAGCGAACATTTTGGTCCTTCGAGCCGGATTTGAACCAGCGACCTAAGGATTTAAAAACTTAAAAATATTTTTAATATTTTGACAAGGACATCAGTGCTGTGTTGGGTCTAACCTATATCTGTCTGGACTCAAGTTGGATTAAGCCTTTACCTCCAGCCTCTCTCAAAGGAACCTCAATCATCATGGTCACCCCAATTTATATTCTTTTTAAAATAATAGGGCTGGTGGTACTCGTTTATATATCTATAAACTATGCTATTTTGGTTATCTTTATATTCCACTTTGGAATTTTCTCTTTATATTCCCACTTTGGAATTTTCTCTTTATATTCCCACTTTGGAATTTTCTTTAATATTCATTCTTTGGAATTTTCGCTATTATATTCCCACTTTGGAATTTTCTCTTTATATTCCCAGTTTGGAATTTTTTGATATTATATTCCCAGTTTGGAATTTTCTTTCATATTCCCACTCTGGAATTTTCTTTATTATACTTTGGAATCTTTCTTTTTTAAATATTCACCTTGGAATTCTACATTATTTTATATTTATACTTCCATTTTGGAATGTTATAAATTGTTTATGTTCCCACTTTGGAACCTTTGTCAATATACAGTAATAACTGTTTATTATATTTTTTTGTTGTTAATTACTTTATTTATATTACTTCGTTTGGATTTAAGATTGTTTGGATTGTTTGTCCGTCCAATAAATGATCTTAGAGTATCAAAGTATATTTTGAGCAACTATTTAGGCTTAGCTGTTTGTTTTTTTTCTTTCAAGTACGTAATTTTGGTAGTCTTTTTGCACATTATTGCGTAATTTGAGTTATTTAAGGTAATTAACTTAAATATATTATATCAATCTTATAATTAATTTGTTACCCTTTTCTGTTTTATATCAATATAAAATCTCTCCACTTTGAGGGAGCTTTCTTCACTGTTCTCTATAAAGATGGATTCTACTGATGGAATAGATGACCAAGGAGTGGCAGGGTACGATATTACTACATCATATCGTAGAAGACTTGCCAGCCTGCTTGAAGATCTTAAAGAGGTTAAAGATCAAGGTAGGAGCGCTGAGGTTGAACATAGTGAAGTAAGTATGTTCAAAGCTCAAATGAACACTGTTGGTTCCACGTATGAACAGTATGAACAAATATATAATAAATTGGCGGACACATGTGATGAAAGTGGCACTTCAGTACTTACTGAGAGTGATATTTCGGGACGTAGGGCAGCTCGAAGATATTTTCATGAGTCGCATGCTTCGTTAGTCAGAATTCAAGAAAGCAATTCTCAGAATAATCTAAATAATAGTTCATGCTTGAACAATACTACCTTTTTAAATAGTAGGGCTAGAGCTAAACTCCCTACTATTCCTCTTACAGTTTTCGATGGTGATAGGAAAGCATGGCCTCGCTTTCGAGACCTGTTTGAGAGTTTGGTCATCGCTGACTCTGAGCTTACCGATATAGATAGACATCATTACCTTGCCGCGTCCCTTAAGGATTCTGCGGCAGCAGCAATAAGCAACCTGCCTATAAGTGGTTCTAATTTTAGTGTCGCCTGGCATACTCTTAAAAAGAATTATGATAATAAGCGGCTTTTAGCTGCAGCTTATCTTGATCAAATTCTAGAGATGAAGGTATTGGACCGCAACCCAACTCCAGAGGTCCTTGGTGCTAGAATGTCAGAGTTGACTGGGGCAATATCTGCTCTTAAGCTTCTGGAGATTAAAGATGCTTCAGAGTTTATGCTCTTTTATCTAGCTAGCAGAACGCTAGATAAAAATACTAGGGTAGCATTTGAAAATGCCAATAATGTAACTTTTCCCAGCTTTGATAACCTTGCTGACTTCCTACTTAAGCGAAGTGTTGCAGGTGAACTGGCCTCATCATCGCAGTTAGACAAACAGAAAGTTTCGTCTGTAAACACCTCAAACGCCCATAAGAAATCAAATTTCCCAAGCAAGAGCCATTCATCTTCTCCTTTTGTGAACAATAGATCTTACAATTCCGAACCTTCTCGACATATAAGCTACACAAATCAATATCGATCATCATCACGACCTAATCGACCAGCTGATAAAACTAACGAGGTGTGTTTTGTGTGTAAATCCACGATGCACCCATTGGCTAAATGTGAGCAGTTTAACAGTGCCTCTGGTCCAGAGCGACAACAACTCCTTCGTGATTGGACTGGGTGTCGCAACTGCTTACAGGATTCAGGACATACTACACGTGCTTGCCCTTCTAGGTGGAGGTGCAGATTTTGTCAGAAAAGCCATAACACTCTCTTGCATATTCCTGCGGATAGCAATAATCAAACTAACAATGTAACTTATCAGTCACTTCAAAAGAGTTCTAAACAAACAACTTTAAATGATAAGAAGTTCACAGGCCATTCCACTGCTATTGAATCCGAAGACATCATGCTTGGCACAGCTCTGTGTCGTCTTGCTGACGGTGAGGGTAGCTCCATAAAGGCTCGTTTGGTCATAGATTCTGGGAGCCACTTCTCATTTATTACCTACGACTGCGCTCAACGTCTTGGTTTAAAGATTGATACCAAATCTCCTACCGTCTGGGGCATAGGCGAAACCCCTCTTCAGGGTTTCAAGGGTCGTGCTAGCTGCACACTCTTTCCTCTGCACTCTAGCACCCCAGCTCTGACCAGTAATGTCATTGTGGTGGAGACTATTGCTTCAATGCTCCCTGGGGTAGAGACCTCAGTAGACCGTTGGAAACCTTTTCAGCAGTATGAATTAGCAGACCCACAGTTTTGGGTTCCTAAACCAATAGATTTTTTATTAGGTTGTGACGTATTTTCTGATATTATTACAGGCAAGGTAGTCACAGTCGCATCAGGTCTACCTAAACTTCTGGGCACCGTTTTCGGCTATGTGGTAGTCGGCCGTGTCCGGGATATTTCTGAAGCTACACACGTCTTCGCTCTTCACGCTCGCCTGGCACCTTCCTCGACTGACAATCTTCAGCAGGAGCTCCAGCGATTTTGGGAAGTAGAGGAACCACCTGCAGCTAGAAGATTAAACCCATTAGAAGAAGAATGTGAACGACATTTTCAAGAGACGCATTACCGTCTACCTTGTGGACGCTATGGTGTTCGTTTACCGTTTAAGTGTTCTGAGCCAAAGTTTGTTAGAACCAAAGAAGCTGCTATTAAACGCCTTTTTCACATAGAGGGTAAATTTGAAAGAAATTCACTTCTTAAATTAAAATACCATGAATTCATGCGCGAATATTTGGACTTAGGTCACATGAGTATTACACAAAAGGAAGCTAAAGCCTTTATTACCCCATTATTATTAGCTAAAGAGATTATTCAAGCCTCTTGGAAGCTTAATCTCGAATGGGACCAAGAGTTTCCTCCAGAACTACAACAGCGATGGAACGAATTTGTTCATGAATTGCCTACTTTGGCAGAGATTCGTATTCCGCGTCACATTCTTTCTCCCGAAATACATTCCATACAAATATTAGTATTTGCCGACGCCTCCGAGCGTGCATACTGCGCTGCAGCTTATGTACGTTTTACTTCTGATCAAGGCACCCGCGTTAATCTACTTATGGCAAAGACAAAATTAGCTCCTGTCAAGGTGATTACGATCCCTCGGCTAGAGCTATGTGCTGCTCTCTTAGCTGTACGTCTTCGGCAGGCTCTTGAACCATTTTGCAAAAGAGCCAATCTTCCATCTGAAACTTTTTACTTTTCCGATTCAACTGTGGTCTTGGCTTGGTTATCAACGCCGACCTTTAAACTCAAAACTTATGTCGCAAATAGAGTGGAAGCAATCCTTGACCACTCTGATGTTAATGATTGGCATCACGTGGCGTCCGAGGACAACCCTAGTGACCTTGGCTCACGTGGCCTACCACCGTCACTTCTACTCAATAATCAGCTTTGGTTCCATGGTCCACCATGGGCTCAACAAGATATGAGTGAATGGCCTATCAGTGATTCTGTCATTTCTCAAGAAGTTCCGGAACTAAAACAAGCTTCATCTTGTGCTTATTATTCAGCATCATACACACCACATCTCCTGTTATGGATTGATAATCAAACCTCCTACGATACGCTGCTAAAATCCTTAGCAATTGCACTTCGCTTTAAGGACGCTATGCTTGCCGTTTTAAATAAAGCTCCTCCTTTAAGTCCCGAGCGAACTATAGATCAGCCTGTTAGGTTTGCTGAATTAAAAAACGCCGAACTAGTGGCTATTTCATTGGTTCAATCTCATGATTTTTTTAGCCAACATCCACCGGTGGAATCTACTGCAACTATTCCAAAAAACCTAGAAGGTCTTCATCCTTTCTTTGATAGCCGGGGTCTTTTGTTGGTAGGCGGTAGGCTTCGTCACTCGCAGGTCAGCTACTCAACAAAGCATCCATTATTGCTCCCACCAAAAAACCACCTGACTTTACTAATCATGGAGTATTATCACTTAACTCTTCTTCATCCAGGATCCACTATTCTGCTCGCCGTTTTGCGAACCAAATTTTGGATTCCTGGCGCAAGGAACGCTATACGTAATATCAACAGGAAGTGTGTTACTTGTAGAAAACTTTCAGCTCCTACTTGCCAACCAGTTATGGGAGATTTACCTAGTTCCAGGTTCACCGATATTCGACCTTTTCTTCATGTAGGCGTTGATTACGCCGGCCCATTTCTCGTCAGGGAATCTAACCGGAGAAAGGCCTCTCAATATAAAGTTTATTTAGCCCTTTTTGTATGTCTTAGCACAAAGGCGATTCATCTTGAAGTTGTAACGTCCTTATCAACAGAGGCGTTCATCGCCGCCCTAGAACGATTTATCGGACGGCGTGGGAAACCAAACAAGTTATTCTCAGATAACGGTACCAACTTTATTGGTACAGCCAACCATTTGCGTGATTTATATAAATGGATACAACAAAAAGAGATTCGAGATGTAATCATCTCTTCTGCAGCGGATAAGGAAGTTGAATGGTCCTTTATCCCTCCAGCCGCGCCCACATTTGGTGGATTGTGGGAGGCTGGGGTAAAATCCGTAAAGAAGCTACTACGCTCTTCTTATGACGATGGTATCATGACATACGAGGAGTTGAGCACCTTGTTCGTGAGGATTGAAGCCATCCTTAACTCGCGTCCTCTTTGTCCATTGTCATCAGACCCCAATGATCTGACGTATTTATCACCAGGTGATTTTCTTATAGGATCGCCTTTATTAGCATTACCTGAAAAGTCACTTGTAGAGATTCCTGAGAATCGCGTATCAAGGTGGCAGTTAGTTTGCAAGAAGTCGCAGCACTTTTGGAATCGATGGCGCCTTGAATACCTTACCAGCCTACAAGAGAGAACCAAGTGGAAGACTCCTGGCACCAATCTAAAGGTGGGTGACCTGGTCATCCTTAAAGAAGTCTACTCCTCGCGCCTTAAGTGGCCCATGGCTCGGGTTGTTGAAGTGCACCCCGGACCGGACAATGTTGTTCGTGTTGTCACCGTTAAGACATCCACATCAACGTTTCGACGGCCAGTAAATAAGTTAGTTCCTCTATTCGATCCTTCAACCTCTCAAAATCCTAAACCTACTCCTAATAACGAAACTGATCATGACGCTACTCTTGACCATACCAGTCTTGGTTCCTAGTCTTGCTTAAGATTTGCTTAGAACTGTTGATCCGGGGTAGTCAGTAAAAATTTTATATATAATTTTTGGTAGGCGGAATGTTCATACATGAACCTACTTTTATTTATTATGTTTATTTTATAGTTTTATCTTGTTTGTTGTTGTTGGCATATCCAATTTAGTGTTTATATTTTACTTTAGTTATTTGCCTTTTATTATTTTACTTTGATTTATGTCCCTTGTCCACCAATGAATCAATACGCTTCAAGCCGCTTTATACAACAAACATAAAAGATCGCAACTTCTGTTGCTCTAACGATATGTTGACATACCGCACCTCTACACACACTAGAAAAAAGAAGAAGAATTGTTTATAATAAGAATCAAAATTTCGCCATTATGCGAGTACATTATTACATCTTAATCAAGTAAATTTAATTAATTATCAAGTTTCGAATAACAATTATAGTGTCAAAATTAATAGAAAGTTACAGTTATTAGATTGCAATCTTAGTTTATCAGTATAGTGGAATAGAATAACTATTCTACTATATTTATCAGTTTGTGAAGCAGTGAACCTGTCAACAAGGACATCAGTGCTGTGTTGGGTCTAACCTATATCCGTCTGGACTCAAGTTGGATTAAGCCTTTACCTCCAGCCTCTCTCAAAGGAACCTCAATCATCATGGTCACCCTAATTTATATTCTTTTTAATAATAGGGAACTTTTTCTACGTTCATCCTCCATACTTTGGACTCGCTTCGCTCTTTCTCAGATATTAAATACATCCGTTTTTCCAGCGGTCATCCACGTACTGACCACGCTCGATGCTGCTTAATTTTTTATGATCCAACAAAATCATAGAGCAACTTGTCGCATTGAAACGAAACTTGGTGTACTTATTAATTATGTTAAGGTATACTATAGTACCGAATTTCAACAAAATTGGATTCTTTACCAATTGTTTACATTTTTTTAAAACGTACATAATTCATGAATGTTACATTTTCCCGGTGTCTCTCGCACAATTATATTGCGTCAACTATTCATGTTTTGCAATTTCGGTAGTATCAAATGATATATATATATATATATATATATATATATATTATATATATATATATATATATATATATAAACAAATCGTCTATTTATGTCTAAACACCTGTTTAAATTAATTTCATATAAATAATATAAAATATATATAAATAAATAACATATGTTGATCATTTGTGTCGCATAAGTTCAAGGATTGTGCGCGACACTGAAAATATATATAATGTTTTGACCTTTAAAAGGGATTTTGTTCATGGTCCGATGTTTGACTTTTGCTATGACGCCTATCCCATTAGTGGATTTTTTTCATTGAAAATTCGCGAAAACTATTAATAATAAGATTATTTATCTTCTATGTAAGGATTTAATTTAAATCTTCTAAGTTAAAATCCGACTGAGCCACAGAGGAAGCGCGGAGCGGAAGTTTAATTGCCATATATAGAAACCAAAGCTACTTTTCTCCCGCTAGTTACTTTTTCCTGGTAAATTAAAAATTTCTCTTTGGAAAAAAGTTTTCTTTCTCTCCTTTTTGAAAATAATTTTTTAAATCCTAAATATAAATTGATAAAAACAAAAATATGAAATATTTGGTTATACAAAACGATGTTGAAGGAAATAAGCTCATATCTATTCTTAACTTTATTCTGAGAAAATGTAGAATTGAGCTGAGGAGACGCAGAACTTTATATTAAAAATTTCCTACGACAAGAAGTGAAGAATTTAAATAAAAAAATAATAATTTCAATTCTTTTTAAGAGGATTATAATTTTATAGTTGTGTACCAAGGCTATGTCGGATAGGGATGTTGCCGAGTGCAAGAAAATTTACACTTTCATCACCTAACTATGGATCAAGAAAAATCTAAGATAATGTTTAGCTAAAAAAGTTACTAGATATATGAGTATTGTCAAATATTACTTATTTGGTAAATCTACGTATAATCTATAAATAAAAACATATTTAACATTGGTGATAAACTAAAGGCTGATCGAGAAATGATTAATATTAATAAATGCGATGGTGTAGTCATTTGTAGTCATTTAAAAAAAAAAATAGGAAACAGTTGAAAGTGCTGCCTCTAAGAGAGGCGAGAGAAACTCCTGGATAGCACAAGGAGCAAATTAAACTATAAACTATTATGACCGAAATTTCATTCAATTCATTTTTTATTCTCTAAAAAAATTAAGTGCCATATTTATTTGCTATTTTAAAAGGGAAGAAAAATCTTCTTTGTAGACAGAACGGTGAAAAGTTAAGTAAAAGTCCTTGAGGTTTTCACGCGGAGATGAAAAACTCTTGTAATATTTGTTTAGGCTACAGGGATTGTTTGCGGTTGTGAAATGGTTTTTTAGGTTTACTTTGTAGAAGGTTACACATGTCGGCAAGGCATTGTTACTCGTACTTGTAAGATGAAAAGAGTTGCAAATTAAGGATGCTTTGCATTTAGTGACTATAAAAATGTCTGCTATGATTAAAAAACGTTTTTTTTATTTTGAGCTAAAGTAAGCACTGTAATAGCCTCCAATTACCACTTTATGGTGTTTTATATTTTTTATGAAGTTCTGTGTTTAGGATTCTTTCTCTTTCCTTGTGATCCACCTCCAAACTTTGTAAAAACGTTTATTAGACCCAGGCTTGTTTATTTTAGCGATTTTTCATAAGGTAATTACGCTAACGAGGTTGTTCGAAAAATAGAAGTGGGAGTAAGAGGGATAGCTTAATATTGGCTTTTTTAAAATACAAATATTTTGAACAAAATTAAAACAAAGAGCGTTTCATTATTTTCATTTCATTTGATTATTTCTATATTGTAATACAACTGCCTGTCTATTGCTTTGTCATTAATCATCCCTAATTCGCGATCATTTCAGAAAAGCATCAATCAGAGCTCTCTCCATAGCACCCATACACTTCCTTTTCCTTAATCTTTCAATTGGTTTTGCCAAAACAAAATTTTGTCAGACTTATTTTGTATTATGTTAAATTTTTGGTATGAAAATTAATTTTATTAATGTGTATAAAACGTTGTCCTGTTACTATTACCCAAAAAGGAAGCTTTTCCTTCCTTAGCTTTTGTTAACTTTACGTTTGACAAAAAGGACAAAAATTGTCTTATGTTTAAAGTTATTTTGAGAGCAAGGATAAAAGTAGGACGAGGGTAAGTCTGTACCTATATTCCTGTGCTAGAATCAAGTCTCTCCAATCTGGACAGACCTCGTAAATATTCAAAGGTGTCTCACTCTTTATATCAGTCAAAATTGTTAAATAATACTCGTTTTAAGAAAAAATTAAAATTACTTGTTATATGATTTCAAAAAAAATGTACAGATTGACAGACTGATAATTATTGAAGCAATAAATAAGGTGTTCTAAAAAGGTGTGCACCATTGTTTAAACATTAACGTGATATATCATACAGACAATTAGAATAAGGTTATAAGAACATGTAAGAATTTATCAAAAAATTGTACTTTCGTGGTCGATTCGTAGCAATCTGGAATTGCATACTTGCCATTAGAACAAGTTTGTGAGAACACGTTTGAGTAAGTCAAACTCAAGTCCAAATAGCGCTAAAGTGGACATCAAGTACCTATAAACGATTTGACGATTTTTTGTAAGATGACGGGGTGTCGAAATTCTCTACCTGACGACAAAGTTACTGTTACATAGAATACCGGCCTTGTCAACACCTGCTGTCTGGTGGATAAGGTTGCAAATTCAGATAATATTATGATTTAAAAAAAAAAAATCAATTGCAATTGATTTTATATGCTAATAAAATATAATTGTCACATAAGTAAATAAATATGTAATATTGTATGTAATATAAATATGTAATGTATAATGTAAATAAATAAGTCACATACCTACAAAATAATTTAATCGAATAAGTTAGATTATAAATAAAAAAACCTTTTTATTTATAATAATAAAACCTTACGTCCTTAGATATTGCAAGAGTTATGTTGAGATAAGTCCAAATGATAGAAATAGTTTGCCAGAAGACACGTAAGTTAGGAAACAGTAGCTTTGATTTTGTTGTTGAGTTACATAAAAAAAACACCAAAGTTAAACATTGGAAAGGCAGGAGGCTTAATGTTTTGCCCTTTCACGGTTCGCGACATTTACACGATAGAAAACCCGGTCGAAACGAAACCGATAACGTTAAGTCGAGAGAAGATTTGATTTGTACGATATACAAAACGCATATTAATGTTAAATAAGTTGAAAGGTTATGAGGCTCGTAGAAGTTAAAGGTAGTTAGATGATGCACAGTTGGATGAGACGATTTATCAAACGTTTGATCAGTTGGCTGAGTTCAATACCGCGTACGTAAGTTAAGATAATACGGGGAACTCTGAACCTTTTAGATGTGCACACTATAGACCCTAGTCCGGGACTGAGTGTGAATCAGACCCCAGAAAATTTAGACAAAACATGATGAAAACAAGGAAGAAGGGTGTCGTGGTTTAATCAGCGGAAATGTGTAAGGAGTTGTAGTAGAAAGCTAAGTAAAAGATAATTAGATTAAATATGTCTATAAAGGTTGCAGATTCTTGGAGGGAGAGGTAAATGTTGGTACAATCTAATGTTAAAGGATTAAGAATACTAAAGACTTGGAGGAAGGACAGACTGATCCTTGGGAAATGGATAGATTAGGTATAATTGAATAATTTGGATAATTAGGTTTAAAGGGTTCGGTAAAATATTATTTTTATGGAATTTGAATGGATAATTTTGGATATAGTTGTAAAGATAAAATCAAATAAATTTATATGCAACCGAGTTAATGAAATTATTATAAGTTTAAAATACAAACATACTTAAAAGTAAATATTCATTCATGGACAGAACTATTTGAAAAAATGAAAAAACTCTTTTCTCAAAACGGTTAGTGGGCATTATAGATGATTAAGATTAAGATTAAGATTTATTTATTATTTTAAAAGCATACATACAGTATAATATAAATATCAGCAACAAGATAATTAACGACAAGTTCTAGATGGAGAACAGTATTTAAGTTTTAACCAAAATTAATACTGTTCTCTCAAATTTATTTTTAATTATTCCACTAACACGGATATTAATGATACGTACGATTTGAGTAAGTTTGTGACAAAAGGTACACGTTTCTCAAAGAATGAGGAACACATAGTTCACTGAGGTTGTCAACGGGCATGGATGATATGTGCGATTCGAATAATGTTATGTCAATACGTTACGTCAATACACGTCCCGCGTTTGTCAAATATTAGAGATTAATATTAATAAGCATTAGGGTAACTTTGACCTCAATGGTCAAATATTACGGATGATATATATCTAGTGGCTTAGAATACATTTGTGCCTTAGATAGAAAATTCATCGACTATAACTTGTTTCGTAAGTCTAAAGTCGTATATGGTAGTAAAAACAATTTATACACGTAAGTTTCCTGTTGGAACAACAATTCATGCAATCCAATGGAACCTAATTATGCATGTAGTGAAATTCTATATTAACTAAACACCCCACGAAGTTATAAAATAAATTCAATTATAATTCAAAACATTTAGAAAGGCATAAACCCTAATATTTTGGTTACAGAATAAATTTCTAAAACTATAAAATTTATAACCGAGGTAAAAGTCATAAAACTTTTAATAAGGTGTGCCAACATAATTGTTTATATATTTTTTTATATGAAAAAATCATCTTTTTACATTTTCTAAACAAAATTTTGGAAATATCTATGATAATTTTATTTGATTTGTCTAAAGCTATGAATATTTAGCGTTAGTAGTTATGGTTGGCACGTGAAAGTTATTTTTGATCTTAATTTTAATAGATTAATCTGCTGAAATAACTCATAAATCGCATTATATTTTTCTCATTATATTTGATCTCCTGCCACGTAAATGCGTAATTTTCTGCCAAATAATTTGGTTCGAATTGTAGAAAATAAGAAAATACATAGAAAATCCATGCAAGATACGGTTTATAGAAAAAATATTGTGTTCGCTATAAAATTTCAAAAACCCAGATTTTATCATAGTCAACAGTTATACGCACTGTAAGGCTTCCTGAATGTGTTCCTGAATCATGATTTTTGTTTGTTGATGTGTATGTCTGTTGATGTGTACGTCATGCTGTCTGCCTATTGATGTGTATAACATGCTGTCTGTCAGTTGATGTGTACTGCACAAGTAACAGTATAAACCAATTATAATTTTTTGTGAGTCAAAATTACGTTTATAATTTTGCTTGGTCATCTAAGAAAGCCCCTAAAAATATTAGACCATTTGAGTTAAAATTGAACGCTCATCCACCTGTACCGTTACCCTAAGTGACAAATAGTTCCACCAATTTTTATTTCAATACCTCCTGTCATTTTGAAAGCATTGAATTCTATATTTTTAGACTTTGACGGCCAACAACTTCTAAACCTTTTAATGTATGACACATAGATAGAACGCATAAAACATAAAGAGCAAGTGTACAAAATTTGACGGCTACTTAACTTTTGTTTAATGTCATAAATAATTTATAAAAAAGGTAAAAGGGGTAAAAATATATGATTATTGTGCTACTTAATTGAATTCAAAAGTTTGATTATATCCTTAAAGAATTTACGTTTTAGCGGAAAAACAAATAAATAAATACAATAATGAAGTCTGATGCCTGTATTAGCACTAAAATTTCATTCCAAATATTTTTTTTCCTTAATTAAATTTTTTAGCGATAATTTATTAGGGTAATGTATTTGAATAAAGTCCATATTTCACTAAAATGCTGTTGGAAAAGACCTATTAACTTTAATTTTTTAAAATAAATGTTTAAAGAGGTGAAACACGGTTTTAAATAAAGGTTTCCTTTTTCAAAATTTTTGTTTAAATTTATGAGATTTGTTTTTAGTAATTGTTGCCATTAAAATTTATGGGATTTTAGAAAATTCCTATAATTTGTTGACTTTTAATTTTATTATTTTTTTTATCACTGGTGTAAAGAATTTAATTTTAAAGCAAACATATTTTTAGAGACACTCTAAGAATATCAGACCTGTTTAAAACAAAAACAAGCGGCCCCCGGCCTCTTGGCCGGTCCGCGGCGTCGGCCCCCACGTCTTCCTATGGCTGCATCGCGGCCACTTATTGTTGTTGTACTTTATCAGTTCGTCATATAACTCATAGAGATATATTACTAGAGGGGCCCTATTGGTTGAATTTTGAAACATCGAAAAAGTAACCTGACCACATTCGATTATCATTATCATCAAATAAACAGAACAAAAAAACAGTAAATTATATAGTAGAGTGTTTAAAATACAATTCACAACACAAACAATCTGCGGGAAGCCGAAAACGTGTCCCATAGAAACGTCTAGGACACAAATATCTCGTACATACATACACACTCTCAGATATATATATATATATATATATATATATATATATATATATATATATATATATATATATATATATATATATATATATATATATATATATATATATATATGGTTTTAACAAACATATTTTTACTGATAAAACTTGTGTACCATATAATAAGGAATTTCAAGAAAAATGTTACAATATTACTAGATTCTCTAGTAATCAAATGATGAAATATAATTGGTAGATCAATTCTTGATCCAATTTTTAAAAAATTGTTGTATAATTGAAATATCAATTTTCAATCGACGTTTTCGCTGTTCACTAAACTGAATTGACAATGCCACCGTAAAATTCTTATGACAGACTTTTAGCTTTATTGGCTAAATTTTCTGAACAAGATTCAATCCTCATTGTGTCTCTTTCGCTTATTGCCCCCTGAATGGCGATAGTATGGGAATAGGAAAGCAAGCCATTGATTGAGTTTTTTTACTGATAACCACAAATTATGTGAATTGTATAACTGGCTGAAGTGTAAACCAAAGATAAGTGAGACAGAAACCGTATTACAGACGAGACTATTTGAAAATTAATTTTAAAAAGAATAAGCTCTTTTTGGCGGAGTCCCTATTGAATTCTGTGCACGGTGTAATGTTGCAGATAATGTAATATAAGCTTTAATGCAGAGTCCCTATTGAAAGCAGTGGTTCGAAACAGTTTTATTTATAATGTTTTACAAAAAAACGGGCGTGGTCCTTAGTCCTTTCAGGGTCTTATTGTACTGACTGACTGGAAGAGTATGCAAACCAGGGTAATAGTAGAGATGTCCTTACCAACTAACTCCCTACTATTTAGCATCATGGACTCCCTCCTTCACTTCCGTCATCTGAACAACCTCAAAATTATCTCATACTAATGGAAAAATCGCTAAAGATCTTTTTTACTTACTAGTCTGAGTTTTACTAAACCAAATCTGTTCACACACAATTTGTTGTGCCTTGAAACTTGGGAAGCAGAGTACTCTTTGCATAACAACATTGGGAAGCAAAGTCCCCTTTGCATTACAACTAGCTACATCGGGAAGCAAATTACTCTTTGCATTACAACTAGCTACATCAGGAAGCAAATTACTCTTTGCATAACAACATTGGGAAGCAAAGTCCCCTTTGCATTACAACTAGCTACATTGAGTAGCATAAACCTTTTTTAGTCGGCTAGCAACAATGGGAAGCAAATTACTCTTTGCATTACAACTAGCTACATCAGGAAGCAAATTACTCTTTGCATTACAACTAGCTACATCGGGAAGCAAATTACTCTTTGCATAACAACATTGGGAAGCAAAGTCCCCTTTGCATTACAACTAGCTACATCGGGAAGCAAATTACTCTTTGCATAACAACATTGGGAAGCAAAGTCCCCTTTGCATTACAACTAGCTACATTGAGTAGCATAAACCTTTTTTAGTCGGCTAGCAACAATGGGAAGCAAAGTACCCTTTGCATTACAACTAGCTACATCAGGAAGCAAATTACTCTTTGCATTACAACTAGCTACATCGGGAAGCAAATTACTCTTTGCATAACAACATTGGGAAGCAAAGTCCCCTTTGCATTACAACTAGCTACATCGGGAAGCAAATTACTCTTTGCATTACAACTAGCTACATCAGGAAGCAAATTACTCTTTGCATAACAACATTGGGAAGCAAAGTCCGCTTTGCATTACAACATTGGGAAGCAAAGTACCCTTTGCATTACAACTAGCAACATTGAGTAGCGTAGAACCTTTTTTTATTCGACTAGCAACATTGGGAATCAAAGTACCTTTGCATTACAACTAGCTACATCGGGAAGCAAATTACTCTTTGCATAACAACATTGAGAAGCAAAGTCCCCTTTGCATTACAACTAGCTACATCGGGAAGCAAATTACTCTTTGCATAACAACATTGGGAAGCAAATTACTCTTTGCATAACAACATTGGGAAGCAAAGTTTCTTTGCATTACAACTAGCTACATCGGGAAGCAAATTACTCTTTGCATAACAACATTGGGAAGCAAAGTCCCCTTTGCATTACAACTAGCAACATTGAGTAGCGTAGAACCTTTTTTTATTCGACTAGCAACATTGGGAATCAAAGTACCCTTTGCATTACAACTATCAAACATTCATAATCGATGTATCGAATTAAAAAACTACGCATTATAAAACAGCACACTCATTGCGCCGTAATGTATGTATATAACGCCGAGGATATACGTATGTATGTACACTCATTGCGCATTATTTATAGACTGTCCCACATTTTAGCGTTCGTTACTTTTCGACAATTAAATGATAAACTCAAGGGTCTGTTTATCAAGTACTCTTTTCTTAATTTTTATTAATGACATTTTCTTTGTGTTGAATGATTCAGCAAAATTGGTATGTTATGCAGATGATGCCGCATTATTGTGCTCAGGACGGACTTGGACTGAAACACTGAGAAAAACGGAACAAAACCTAAACATAATAAAAAATTGGCTAATCACTAACAACTTAACTATAAACAACGACAAAACTAAATTTATGACCTACTCACTCTACAGTAACGGACAACCAGAACAAATATATCAACTATCATTACACAAACCTGACTGCATTATTACATTTCCTAACCACTGTGGATGCCCTAAAATAAACAGTACTGAAACTATTCGCGATTCAAAGAGATAGTTGTAAGGTTGGCAATACCAATGGCGGGAAAACGAAAGGGTGATCAAATTTTTTTTATCATAGGATTAGCATGGGAGCCGTTGAAAATTCTTCTTTTATTCTTTTATTGTTTGTTAATTTGTGATAAATGAGATAAAATTAATAGAACGACCATCGGTGCTAAAAAAATTGCCAATACTTCATAGATAAATACTTCCATTATTCGAGGATTTTAAATATAGAATTAGGCTCTTATCACTACAGACTTAGATTTGTCCGATTTAACCCAGAAATAATAAAAACCTAAACGGATGATTTAAACAAACATTTTACAAAAACGTGAATTTATTGTGTTATTTATTATTTTAGTGTGTAAATAAAATTGATTGATAAATTAAAACACCATTACAGTGAAAATCGGCTTGTTATCAGTTAATTTAAATACCTGTAACAACTAATTTAAACAATTTAATGCAATTAAAAGGTAATTTTGTGTGTTTGTGTAAACTAAAATTATTTAAAAGTAACAATAATTAACAATAACTAAAATAAAACACTATATTGTGATTTCACCATCTTATCACTCAATTTAAATACTCGTGACAACCCATTAAAACCCTATTTTTCAACGAAATAGTGATTTCTACTGAGTTCATACGCCCTAAAATTAATTAAATTAAAGCACTTAGATAAAAAATTTAAAGAAATAATCGTCACAAATAAGAAAAAACAAAAAAAACTCCCATAAGGACTTTAACAACGATCACCCTTCCATTATCAATTTCTTATCAGCGACGGTGGCGCTGCTACGGACTTTGAATCGCGAATAAAATACTTAGGACTAACACTAGACTCAACCTTATCTTGGAAACCACATATTCTATCGATCACTAAAAAAATTAGACAATTAGCTTACCTATTTTTACAAGCAAGAAACTTTTTAAATTTACACTACCAACTCCAACTATACTATGCTTTTATATACTCAATTATACAATATGGTATTATTGCTTATGGTTCCGCTACTGACACGACTCTACAACCTCTAACTATAGCACAAAAACTCATAATTAAAATCATACTGAGAAAACCCAGACAAACCGCATCAACTCCATTATTTAAATTATTAGAAATATTAAAAATAAAAGACATCTTCGCATTGACTGCATTAAAACGACTACATACTGGAAAACATACCCTGACCAGAACTGAACATGACTACAGGACTAGAGCAGTAGAGCAAGACATATTTCAACCATCTTACATGAGAACAGCAACTGTACAGAGACAATGGTACTATATTGTTCCCGACCTATAAAACAATTTACCTACCAACATACAGGACAAATTAAAGAAAATAGCTTTAAAACACTGACTAAAAAATACTTTATTTCTCTTTATATTGACAACCAAGTAAAAATAAAATAACAATATTTTCTCTCATATCACAAACCTTTATCTTTGATAAATATCTGTTTTTATTTAGTTTTTTTCGTGAATGCTTTCTTATTATTATTTTATTTTTATTATTATCATTCTATTTCATCTTATCTATATTCTTTTAACTATCAATAGACAATGACTGTACCTACAAAACACCCAACTGACGCTAGAAAGCCTACTGGATATGACTGTGATGCACATAATATATAGAACAAAAAATAGAAATCAAAATTCAACCTCAGTAAAAGAAACTAAACTCACATTCCCACAGCACAGGACACCCATCCTAAAGTGGGGATTAATTCCAACATAATATTTTTTAAAAATTATGTACTTTTTTTTAATAAAGGATTTTTTTTTTTTTAAATTGTCGAAAAGTACGTTTTAGTTTCATGTCATGAACGATATTTCCGTGAAACAGTAAAATAGTTCTTAAAAAACATAGAGATATATACATAGAGATATATAGAGAAGGCATAGCCTATCTCAATACATTCAGAAGCCTGAAACATCTTTTTGGGGCTCTTAGGGGCTGTGTGTAACCTTAATGAAACCTCCTTTAAAAGTGAGTTAAGGTTATAATGAATCAATTGATTTCGGCTTCCCTTACATTTTTATGTTTTGATTTGTATTTTTAACATTCTAATACATAATTTATTGTAATTTTGTACTGATTATTTGATTTTACTTATAAGGGAAGGTGTTTAGGTTACTTTTTCGATGTCTCAAAATTTAACCTATAAAGCCTCTCTAGTAATAATATCTCTATGGTAAAACAACCTAATTAAATATCCGTGTTTTGCTTCACGGTCTAATTTATAAATAACCGTCTGGTTGCTTTCTTTTTATCACAACGCTACAAAACATTAAATTCACGTTTTACCAAGAAGGCCCTTTTAATCTTAGAAGTTGCTAGTTTTAAATAACAAAACAAATTTAACAAACTTACAACACTTACGGATCAATGTTCCAATGCATGTTCACACAGATAGCCTGCTGCCTTGTTTACAGAAATGTCTTCATTTCGCGAAAAGCACTACGATTTAGCTTTCTTTGATCTGTAAAATAATTCTTTATTACTTAATAATTAACTTTATAAATTCAATTAACTAGATAGAAACACTAAGAACCAATTAACTCTCACGAAATAATGACTCTTAAAATTTAAGTTTTGCTTTTAATAGAAAAATCAGGTTGACCAACATTGAAGTGATTAATTTACCAACGTAATGATTTTAAGATCTTCAATTAGATTTAATTCAGCAGTATTTTTATTTTTACTAATCCTTTATACATCTTTAACAGTTTTTATTGTAGAGTATAAAACTACAACAAAAAACAGATCCATAAAGTTGAAGACATTGATATTATGCAGCACGGCGAACTTGATTAAGTTTTATTATATACATTTCTTTGTATACTACAAATCTTTTAATTTATAATTAAAATATTATTAATATATAACATATATATTATAATAAAATATAAATATTATAATTTAAATATTAAATCTTTTACAAAAATTTTAATATTAAAATTTTTACTTTTCTTCATTTATACTGTAGGTATATAGGAAAAGTATTGTGTTTACAAAAAAAAAATCCGGAGACGGGGATGAATCCGGAATTATCCGTTTCAGGCGTTTCTAAGGCCTTCTGATTGGCACGCAAGTAGCTCACATATGTGCCAAGTTTCATCTCATTATCAGCATTAGTTTAGTTTTTATCAAATGACTTGTGTACATTTTTAAAAAAAAAATCAGAAAATAATCGTATTAAGTTGAGATTCACTACAAGTGTATACCAGTACGTATAACTTAAGGCGATCCTGCAAAGAGGGGGGGGGGGGTAAAAATCACTTAAATGGAAATATCTCCGGTTCTCGGCAAAATATCAAAATTCTAAGACGGTACTTCACTACTAATTTTTATTCTGCACATTTTAAGACTCATTTCAACCTTCTGGAGCAAAAAACAGTGGCGCAATTTGAGAACTACAATTTTTAAAGTAGTTCTCAAATTGCGCCACTGTTGTTTGCTCCAGAAGGTTGAAATGAGTCTTAAAATGTGCAGAATAAAAATTAGAAGTGAAGTACCGTCTTAGAATTTTGATATTTTGCTTAGAACTAGAGATATTTCCGTTTAATTGATTTTTACCCCCACTCTTTGCGGGATCCCCTTAAGTACACCAAGTTCCGTTTCAATATCTATGATTTTTGTCGGATTATAAAAGTTAAGAAGCATCGAGCGTGGTCAGTGCTTGATTGGGTATTCGCTGGGAATGAAACGAATGTATTTACTATCAGACGACTAGCGAAGCGTGTTGGAGTATTGAATTTTATATTCTGAGGATGAGCGAATCCAGTCCGAAGTAGGGAAGATGAGCGTAGCGAATCCGATGTGATGAGGAAAAATTCTGAGGTACCTCGTATCCGATATTTTTGAGTTATACAGCCAACCTTGTTCTTTTTCAAACTCTCTTCAGAAGACGTCGTCATATTCTTTCGAGCAAAATTATGAGTTACGTTGATTGATCATAATAATTCCTTTACATATTAAGATACATTCTCTTTTTCCAAACCAGTAGGCTATTCATAATCAATACTGAGGTAATCTTAATTTCTTTTTCATCACTGATGTGAACCTTGTTAATTCATTGACAGGTGACCAATGGAATACGAGTATCTGTACCCAGATACTCCGCATTATTTTATTGAGTCTTTCCATTACCCCCTCTCCCCTTCTCTTGTAGAAGTGTGTATCAGTGTTGTTATTATAAACCAGAACACCAAGGATCTTAAAGAAAGAGGAAGACGCATTAAGGAAATATTCTGACCCCATGGAAGATATATGAGGTAGAGAAATAGGAGCAAACTTACCTTTCGATTGTTATAATGAAAAAAAGGTGCCAAACGCAGGTTATGTAACAAGGTTTTCGAGATTGCCTCTTAACTTTCTTCTGTGCTTCTCGTAATTGTTACATTTGTGGTACTTTTTAAGTCATTTGTGCTTTTTTAATTTTAAATTTTGGACTATATTTAGCCACTTTAGCGAGTGATGATTTAAGCGTGTTTATAACCTTCTCAAGCAATAAACAATGGGAAACCATTGAGTGGTAAGTTTGCCTCTAAAATATAACATCTGCGCAGTTATAAGAATTGTAAGCATGCGCAGTTTGTACCAAACATGTGCAGTTGATTTTTGACGTGTGGTTCGTGTTGAATCCTCTATATTTTTTTGGTTTTCGATGGCGTCACTTTTTTGTATGGCAAATCGACTTAGTGCGTCATCCCCTTTATTCAAGATCCTTGCCTTAACTGACACGTATTTAATTTTAAAAAAATCTGTTTCAGAACCTTTTGACGCAGCATCGTGGATGCTAGTAGGAGCAGTGGCCATTCAGGCAGCTACTTTTACCATATTCCTGTTTGAGTGGCTCAGCCCTTACGGATTTGATATGAAGGTATTCTTTTTATTCATTATTTGATAATGTTCAGCTTTCTCAAATACCATTCTCTGATGCAATTATTTACCGCACAAATAATACACGACTTGGTTTAAGCTAGACAGTCCGGGTAAGATATTAGAAAGATGGGTGTTGACAGTTATAAGACTTTTATACCAGTTAACAGTTAGCAAAGATTCAAAATTTTGCTTCCTAACATTTCGCAGACACTGAAAATCACTTTCAGTTTGTTGAGAATAGGCTATGCTTCAATTATGTAGTAACTTGTATTTTCTAAGGACGAGCGAAGCGAGTCCGAAATAGGGAGGATGAGCGTAGCGAATCCGATGTAATTAGGAAAAGTTCCGAGGTACCCCGTACCTGTTTTTTTATAATTATTTAATTTTTTTTTAATAAAAAGTATTTGTTGTTTTAACCATTAGTTACATTTAACCATTAACTATTAGTTACATTTAACCATTAGTTACATTTAACCATTAGTTACATTTAACCATTAGTTACATTTAACCATTTAACCATTAGTTACATTTAACCATTAGTTGTTACATTTTAGTTACCATTAGTTACATTTAACCATTAGTTACATTTAACCATTAGTTACATTTAATTAGTTACCATTAGTTACACCATTAGTTACACCATTAGTTACATTTAACCATTAGTTACATTTAACCATTAGTTACATTTAACCATTATTACATTTAACCATTAGTTACATTTAACCATTAGTTACATTTAACCATTAACATTTAACCATTAGGTTACATTTAACCATTAGTTACATTTAACCATTAGTTACATTTAACCATTAGTTACATTTAACTATTAGTTACATTTAACTATTAGTTACATTTAACCATTAGTTACATTTAACTATTAGTTACATTTAACCATTAGTTACATTTAACCATTAGTTACATTTAACATTAGTTACATTTAACCATTATTACCCATTAGTTACATTTAACATTAGTTACATTTAACCATTAGTTACATTTAACCATTAGTTACATTTAACCATTAGTTACATTTAACCATTAGTTACATTAACCATTAGTTACATTTACCATTAGTTTTAACCATTAGTTACATTTAACCATTAGTTACATTTAACCATTAGTTACATTTAACCATTAGTTACATTTAACTATTAGTACATTAACCATTAGTTACATTTAACCATTAGTTACATTTAACCATTATTAACCATTAGTTACATTTAACCATGTTAGTTTCATTTAACCATTAGTTACATTTAACCATTAGTTACATTTAACCATTAGTTACATTTAACCATTAGTTTCATTTAACCATTAGTTACATGAATTTATTAAATTGCTATGTTTTATTTAAAAATACCTTTTATTACAGCAAAAACCTTAAAATAAATTAAAATAAATATTAAACAAAACTGTGAATATTTTTCGGCAATGCCTTGTATTTAATTAATTCATGATTCATTTAATAAACAATTTACAAATAATTATACAAGATGGCTTCAAAATACTATATATATATACAAAATTTTGTCTCTTTATTTGTTCAAGTTATATAAATAAATGAATCCCAGAAGTGAATATTTTTAAGAGCATCACGTTTTAAGCCCCTCATTCATTTTCATTAACAAAGGGTAAAGTTTCTCCACCCCCCCTCTCTTAAAGCTCATCCTGACCCTAGTTGTGGAGGCTGTCTAGAGGAAGCACTAATTGCTTGACTTTATTGCTTACTTTAAAGAATAGCAAGAGGGGTACGCCCAAAAAAATATAAATTTAAAAAAATATTAAAAAATTTGTAGACAGAATAAAAATTAAAATGTGAACTTTAGCTGTTTTGGGAGGAAAATTTAATGAACACGCGAGTGGTGAACTAAGACAAAAATATTTTGGGTTATTATTGTTATCTCTGCTTCTGTAATAGCAGAAAAATAAAATGGTCAATTGACACCCCTATAAAGTTAAAGGGAAGGAACATCTTATACTTAATGATAAATAAAAGAGTCTTTCCATTTAATTACTTTGTTAAAAATCAAAGCCGGTTTCAACCCCAAAAGGTTATCATCAGGGCCTAACAAACAAATAAATATAACAAAATGATAAAACAACAAATAAATAAAATGTAAAAATATAATAAACGGACTACTATACATAAAGAAGTCAAACAAAAACAAACAAAGTATTTATTTGTTTGTTAGGCACTGATGATGACCTTTTTGGTTTTGAAAGCCGGCTTTGTTTTTTAATGAAGTAATTAAGTGGAGAGAATATTTTATTTATCATTATACGATGATCTCCTCGAGCACTACTGTTTTGAATTATTTTATACTTAATTATTTAGGTAAAGTTGTACTTTCATGTTATTTACACATTTCTTCGCCTACTTTGTTCCTGTGAACTCACGTATATATGAAACGTATTGTGTTCACCCTACTACTCCGAAACCGGAAACATCCGTCTCAGCCTCAGGGACCTTTAAGATGTTTTAACTGGTTTTCATCAAGCTGTCTGAGCGTTAGTGTGTGAGCATTGAAACATGGTACGGAAATCAGACTTAATGTTTAGTTGGGCTGCTTGGAAGATAATATTTTTTAGACAATAGTTATTTACACGGCAATAGGAGAAGAAAGTTTTACAGCTCAAGGCCAAGTTATTACATAAGGCGAAGCCACAGATGAAAACTTCATTCTCACCCGAGGGAGGTAAACAAGTTAGCTCCCGAGGCTTTGCCGAGGAAGATAATTAAAATTGACTCCCGAGGCCTAGCCAAGGGAGACAATACGAGAGCTGAAATTCTTTGATCCCTGTCGTGTATTAAATTTTACCTACGACGTAGATAATAAGTGAAATGTATTTCTTATTTTTTTTTAATTTCTTGATGATGAAAGGAATGAGTAGTTACAATTTGAAGGGATTTTAATAACATTGTAGGTACGGAGTTTTCATTTTTTTGTACACAGTCTCTTTTTCATTCCTTACATTATTTAGAATTTTTCTGTGACTGCAATTATTTGGCATTGATGACTCTATGTAGCACCTGCACTGTTTTACGTCCCTTGAGACGTAAAACACGTTTACGGGGCCATGTCGCTACATATGAAAACCTAATTTACAATTCAAGTCGTAGGTAAAGTTAACATCAAAAATTTGTATAGACCGTGAAAAATTGATTATTTGACAATTCGAGTTGAAATTTGACACTAAACTATCTCTATTAGTGACTTAAAGTCCTTCCATATTTTATTTTAATACCGACCCCTAGAAGAATAAATTTACTTTCTATTTAATTTTCGGCTTAAATGCATCAGCGAAGCCATAATAATAAAAGTTCTTAAGTTATTGAACTTTTTATATTCTAGGTAGAGCTTCAAAATGTTGATCTAAATGTTTCATTCATTAATTTCTGCTCTGAAGGTGGTATCTGAACTCCTTCATATCAAATAGTGGGGTTTAGAGTCTCGCCCTTTTATTGGGGGTTTTTATATCTTTGAAAGTAAAATTAAAATGACTACAATCACAATATAGATTTTTAAAAAAATTAACTTACATTAAAATGAATGTGAATGGACGGACCATAACTTTGCTGATAAAAACATTTCATTCAGAAATGTTATTTTGTTTCAGTGTTTCCAAAGGCAGAAATCAGGTCCGGCCTCCAATCACAAATTTTCACTCTTCAGAACCTACTGGCTCGTATGGGCAGTTCTATTCCAAGCAGCGGTCCATGTGGATTCTCCCCGAGGCTTTACATCTAGGTTTGTATTATATTACTACATTTAGCACTCGACAGCTAAGAGGTTCAATCAACTAAAATAAAATTAAAATACATCCTGCTAAAAATCCAAATTTAAAAATCTATACATTAAAGAGGGACACTTTTACTTTTCCTCATTTATACCAAAGGAATATGGGAAAAGTATTGTGTTTGCAAAAAAATCCGAAACCGGGATGTCACCGAAATTTTTTAAGACCTCCTGAGTGGTTTTCGCAAATTTTTCTGTCTGCATGTGTGTGTCTTTTATCATCGCAGCGCCTAGTGTGTCTATTCTAGAGAATTGAAACTTTGTACAAAAAAAATGTTTTTTCATGACGTCACTAACCCGCAATAATTATATATATATATATATATATATATATATATATATATATATATATATATATATATATATATATATATATATATATATATATATATATATATATATATATATATATAATTAAAAAATAAAATTACATATTACAAGAAGGTTATACAGCTAGCAATGCACGAGGGACTTTCCGAGCGGGCCGAGAAGACAGTGTGAGGCAGCTAGGGACTCAATGCATCTGCTATAGTTAAAAGGCTGTACCATAATTCTTAGATTGTCGAAAAATGTACTTATGGTAAAGAGAGTTATATGGAAAGGGTATTAAGGGTGAAATACCAGGCTATTAAAACACTCAGATGTCTAAGATGTGGTATTTGCAGTAACAATGAAGTATTTCTGTCTTCATTTTATTGGTTGAAATTTACTTTCAACCAATAAATAAAAGAAAGACTTTTATTTTCATCTTTATGCTAAACCGAAATATTTACCTAAATACAATTTTTTAAAGAAGTTTCAATAATTGCTATTTAAAGTGGCACTGGTTCCTACGAGTAAAACCTCACACCTAGAAACACCTCTCTGTTTTTATTCTGTCGTACATTCTACCGCAATGCCAGGTTTTATTCCAAACACTCTACAAACCCTTTACTTTTATTTTCTCTCCTTTCAAAGACATAATGGTTTTTGTAAAGAAAAACTATTACCGAGTGTGTTTTAGACAGCTTTTATTTCAGACTTCTTTCCCTCTAACTTCTTAACACTCATTTCATTATCCGACTTTTTAAACTTTTGTCTTTTTCGTATTTTTTTTCATCTAATCTCAGGTATTTTTTTAAAATTCGACTTCTTTTTACCTTTAACAAATAAATAAACATTTTTAATAGTTTTTAATTTGTTCCCCTTGGCTGACCCTCAGGAAATAATTGATTTTTTTTTTTGGCATCAGAAATAAAACTTTATTCCGCTAGGCTACTACTCGTGAAGTAACTGAGAAGAATTGAACCATGGTTATTAAAAACTTTCCTCAAGAACCTTAATATAATATATATAATTTGATACTACCGAGTTTTGCAAAACATGAATTGTTGATACAATATAATTGTGCGAGAGACACCTAGGAAATGTAACAAGCAAAATGCAATGCTACATCGGGGCATTGCTATCTTAGGCTCTGTCAGCGCCCTGATGAGTTAGACGTAACGAAACAGAGTGGGACATGACATGAGCCATCAATGATGACGAATGTCAAATGATGGAACAGTTCCCAGATATAGCATTTGCATTTTGCTTGTTACATTTCCTAGATGTCTCTCGCACAATTATATTGTATAATGTATAATATAATATATTTATCAATAATTACATAGTTGAAAAACATTGTTTTATCTTGTCAAGCTTGGATCAAATTACATTTGTAAAAGAAACAATTAAATTGTCTGAAATATTAAAAAAGATAACTAAAAGTTATAAAGAAGAAGAATGCAAAGATAATAATAAATAAATATTACAATCTGAGATAGAGGAAGATTAAATTTAAAATAATTACAAATTTTCTATAAATTCATTAATTATTATATATATATATATATATATATATATATTATATATATATATATATATATATATATATATATATATATATATATATATATTTTAAAGCCATCTTGTATAATTATTTGTAAATTGTTTTTTAAAATGAATCATCAATTAATTAAATACAAGGCATTGTCGAAATATATATATATATATATATATATATATATATATATATATATATATATTATATATATTAATTAATTCAGTCATCATATAATAATTTATATAAATAGCATACTGCCTCCATATAAGTGAATTTTCAAATGTAGTAGTCAAAAATCGTGATTTGTTTACATTATGTTATATATAACAATGAATAAAACTGAAACTAATACCGATAATAAACTTTAACTTCGTATTTTGATAACCATACTTAGTAGTACATGTGTAACCCATTTCAATCCCATCTAAACATTTTTGAATATTTGTTATTTTTGAAACGTTTGTGGGGTTATTATTGTGGGATAGTGACGTCACACATATTTAATAATATTAAATATTTAAAAACGTCCTACAAATCTATGGGCAGTAGACAAACAGAAAGTAAGATTTATAATTTATATTCTTTATTTTATTTGCATTCATTATAAAGTTTATACATTTCTGTCAAAAGAACTATAGACTTTCTGTTAAATAAATTAATGATATAAAATTTAAAAAATACCATAAATAAATAATAAATTTGAAACATAAATTATTACCTTACACAAGGAAACCTTATTTTTATTTACTTATTGCAGCCCTCTTTGCTAATAAAAATGAATAAGTAATTGTAAAGACAAAAACTTAATTTAATAATCTTTACTTTTCAGAAAGAACTTTAAGCTTAAAAAATTAATATTCATTTTTGTTAATTCAATTTTTTTAAAAACTTTTTCTGCAAGCCAGGCAAAAAACTTTGTATAATTTTTCTGACTTTTTTTCCATTTTGGTAAATTTTGCCAAGAACAAGTTAAACGAAAGATGTTTGTTTTATAGTTCTTCTTTCATAGGAATGTATTGATAATTTATTACTTACAAGGATATTTTGTTATTAAAGCTGCAAATTTAGACAATTTGCAATTTCATACAATGTATAATTAGTAACTCTTAATAATAATAAATTATAAACAAATATTACCGCACGTCCGTAAGAAATACGAAATCTTCTTCCACCAAATTTTCTATATTTGGTTCAAATTCAAATTTTCATATTTGGCATGAAAATGTGAATTACACTACTTATGACATCCTTCGATCGTCCTTAGAATATATGAATGGCCTGATTTATATTGCTATACTCGCTTGGCTATTCCTGAAACTGTATACAATTTGATTTATGCCCAACCGTCGGTTATTGATGTCATATAGGAAAATTATTTCCCGCACGCACAACTTGCTCAATAGTTGATTATTATTTAAGTTATAAACAAACCCAGTTACTCTTATAATATAATCTCGCTGGGAGATGATAACTGACACTATCAGATCACTAGGTAAAATCCACTCCGGAGTTCTTAATACACAAGGTGTGTTCAAAAAGTATCGCGCATTTTGTGTTTTTTCATCAATACCTATTTTGTCCCCTTCAAAGTAATCCCCATGAGATATTATACACTTGTGCCAACGGTTTTTCCTAAACCGGAGCACTTAATTTTTTTTCTTTATCTTGTTCAGCTCTTATTTCGATGCCGTCTTTATATTGTCAAGCGTAGCGTAACGTCGTCCTTTCATGGGCCTCTTCAGTTTAGGGAACAAGAAAAAGTCACAGGGGGCCAGATCTGGGGAATACGGTGGCTGCGGTGTCATTAGTATGTTGTTTTTGGTAAAAAAGTCGCGCTCAAGCAACGATGTGTGAGTAGGGGCGTTATCGTGGTGCAAAGCCAATTATTGTTTTTCCACAAATCCAGGCGTTTCTGTCAGATTTTTCGCGCAAATTGCCCATAACTTGCTGGTAATATTTTTTATTGACCGTTCTACCCTGTGACAAGAACTCATGATGCACCACGCCCCTGCAATCGTAGAAAACTGTCAGCAAAACTTTCACATTCGACCGAACTTGGCGCGCTTTTTTCGGTCTTAGTTCGTGCGGCAGGTTCCATTGAGATAATTGAGCTTAGGTTTCCACGTCATAACCACGAAACCCACGATTCGTCATCATTTATGACCCTCTGGAGAAAATTTGGGACAGTCAACACTCGGAATTCATCCGCGCACTTAATTACGTTTTTCACAAAAACTTTGATACAGGTTCTTTGGTCCATTTTTGAAAAGGCAAAAATCGAAGACGATCTAAAACACGTGCAACAAAGCAGCTGTCAAAATTAAGTGAACGTTCAAAAATGGCCGGCTTGTCGGCATAAGTGAGACATGATACCAACATAAAACCACGAAATTCGAATTACGTAACCCGCGAAAATTCAAAATTCGCGATTCTTTTTTTGAACACCTCGTACACCTGAAACGGGTGATGCAGGTGAAATCTCGGTTGGGGTTTTAATGCAAACTACGTAAAGAAATAGAAATCTCTAAAGCATTGGCTATTAGAGAGGCTAAATCAAACTACGCATGTAATTAAAATAGAAGAATAATAGTTATTTATGCAACAAGGGATGAAAGTAAGTTTTACAGCTCAAGTTAAAGTTTCGTCCTAAGGCAGCGCCGAAGGAGGAAACTTATTAGCTCACGAGTCGGTAGGCCGAGGGAGATAAACTAGTTAGCTCCGAGGCTTGCCGAGGGAGTTAACTAACATTTTGGCTCCCGAGGCTTGACGAGGGAGATAATACGAGAGCTGAAAACTTTCATCCCTTGTTGCATATTAAATTTTATCTACGAATAAAGAACTAATACTAACAACTATTAATATATTCTTCAGCTCCTTATTTGTTCTTGTGTTAGTTTAGTTTATTCGTACCATGTCATTACTCTGATGAAGAGAGAATAAGCCACTATCTTCACATTTTTATTGTAGGCTGTCAATAGAACAATGTGTAATTACTATATTTGAAATTTAAACATTAGCGTGTGTATATTGTATCATTACCCGTAGTACCAACATAACCCGAAAAAAATCCTAAAAATTTTACTAAACAAATTTGTCAAGCTGGCAACACTTTCACTTTTCCTCCCTAGGGAGTAGTAAAAGTACATTTACTGTGTGTGAGATAACAAGACTGTATCTAGAACTTACAATACAAGAAGTAGATAATAGTTATTTTTGTAACAAGGGTCCAAAAAGATAAGAAAAATAGAAGAACATTTTTACATCTCAAGATAAAGTTTTTCTCCTAACAGCCGAACCGTACTCGCTTTGATTCTCTTTTTAACCAATTTGAGTTTAGTCTTCCTGCGTGACATGTTGCTGCATACATACACTCCCCAGGGAAGGAAATAGCATTTACACTGCAAGCTATCCAGACTGTAAACTGAACTTAATACACAATGAGTAGTTAAAACTCATTAATTATCTGTAAGAAAAAGACTACATAGCCATTTAGCGAATTCAATTTAAATATAAAATAGTATGGTCTCTTTGCATAATATAAAAACCCACACCAAGGTCGTGGACGGCAAAAACTACACAGATATCCCAAACTCAAACATTAGTTTGCTCCTCCGGTCTTTAAGAATATGCAGTACAATTTATAAAGTTTGTTTTTAGGAAAGAATATTATAATGACAAAGGAAAAAGAGATTTAAGCCTTGTATTAATGGTTAGCTTGAAGACAACGAGTTATCGTGAAGTTGTGGAACATCTATGACTTTGTTTAAATTGTATAAGTGTTATTAAGTTTATTCAATTCCATATTCAATCTAATTCTTGACATATTTGGCTGTATACCTTATACTTATAGTTAACTGTATTTGTGCTTAGAGGGTTTTGGGGACCCCCCCCCCCTTCTCAAGTATCTCTTTAGTACTTAAGGGTGGCTACAGCCACCAAGCACACTTTATCTGAAAAAGGTCTTAAACACAGCACCACTTGACAACTTGTTTATAGAACACATAAAAAAGAAACCGCCCTCAAAGGATGTGAAACACTCTTGTTCTTCAAATATCTGATAAAATATTCCCTTAGTGATTAGTATAATATAAAAATTAAGATAGAAAGGAATTGAATTATTTCTCCTTTAATTATTTATACATCCATGTCTATACTTGACAAATTTTAACAGATCATTAACTCTGCCTCACTAACACAGTACCTCCAAGATAGAGCCATTTTTTAATAATGACAAATCAGCATTAAGTGACTATGAGCAGCCAAGTGAAGAGTTACAGACAGTGGCTACAGTAATGTCTTAAGATAAATGTAATCGTACAATACTCAAGATAATACTGCAGCCGCTGTCCCTGACTCTTCACTTGCCAGCTCGTTGGCACTAATAATTATCTATTAAGAAAGCTGGCTATGTCAAATACAAATCATTTGTAGGTTGGTTTCATTTAATCTATAAACTATTTCAGCGTATTAAAATAATAATCAATAAATTTACAAATATATGTAATAAATAAGTAGAATATCTGAAATAATCAGTTTCAAAATTAAGCTATATTAATGTCAAATTGGGTGCAGCATCCCTTGGAACTTATCTTCACATCATATTCGCTTCGCTCAACTTCCCTTCTTCGGACTCGCTTCCCTCGTCCTTAAGATATCAAAATTACTAATTGTACTGCAGAATGGCTTCGTTTGATGAATTTTCGACATTTTTGCTGAGTCATTGCACACACGTAGAAAACCACTTAAGAGCTCTTGCAAACACTTGAAACGGATAACCAAGGTGTGTGTAATCCAGGTTTGGGATTTGTTACCAAATACAATATTTTTCATATATACCCACTGTGTAAATGAGGAAAAGTTAAAAAGGCGAACATAGAAGAAAGGGTTTCTACCGACATAATCATCATAGAAACGTAAGCTGCTGAATCTCGAGTTCTGACTCAGCCACAGATGTGGTTTAGGCCTTCTTGGATTCAGAATACTTTAAACTCATATTAATGACTTTTCAAAATATTTCAAACCGTTAAACCCTAGTTTCAGAACCTTATTTCAAGTGTTTTAGACTTCCTAATTAGCCTAAATTTGACGTCATAATTTGCCCAACATCTCGTCATGCGTCGAGTTTCGATTTGATTCGAGAAAGCCTTCCAGAGTTATGGTGCGCCACACCCTAGAATGTTACAATAAAACTTTAATAAATAAAATAACTCCAAGTAGGCGACCCTCAAAAACTTATCTTCAAATCAAATTATACTCCAATGACAATAAATATTAATTTTAAAACTTTTTTTAAGTCACAGTAAGACTTTTTATAAAAGAATAAAAAGAGAGAGAGAAATGCTTTTTACAAAAAATATAAATAAATACATAAGTGGTGATCCCTTAAGATTAAAACTTTGTATTTTTGTTTCACTAAAATTTTAACTGAATCTAGTTTTTAGTTTGATTTTTATACATTTTTCCTTCCTTATCTTGTATATTAAAAAGTATTGTAGTTGCAACATTTTATTTATGGTTTATATCTATTAATTTTCTTTTGTTTGCAACTGATTTATTTTGACATCTCTCTTCCACCCCTTTCCCGTTCTTCTACTACAAAAATAATGAACATTTGGTTTTAGCACAATAGCATTTAAACATTTTTTAGCGACAGGATGCTAAAGAAATACATTTTAGACCAAATATTTTTTTTATTAATTTATGATTAGATACAGAGGAAAAATACTGTATTTACCCTAAACATTTAAACGGGATTTGAACTGAATCATCAATTTCAGGCTTTTTTAAGACCTCCTATGTGATTTTCTAGGAAACCCTCTCAATACTTTTCCTATATACCTATGGTATAAATGAGGAAAAGTAAGAATTTATTCATAAATTTAAATTAAAAATATGAAACAAAGAAATATAAAAATCGTCTTAATATTCAGGATTTGTTTTGTTCAACTCTTTACCGCCAAATAAAGAGATGATCCTGATTTCAAATGCTTCACAAAAAGTGTAATAATTGCTCATGTAGGGACTATTTACATTTAGTGACTTTATTAGAAAGTAATGTTTTGTAAGTTATTATGGTAATTCATGATGATATATAAGTTGGGAGCTTGAGACTGCTTGATAGATACTTTAAGCTGTTGCGCGCTTACACTAGCTTACTACTGAAATAAAGACTTCGAAGTAATATAATGTAATAAAATTATAATAAATAAAAATTAAACTAGAATAGGCGAGTGGAAAACATCTTGTAGAGAAAACAGACATGAAGCAGTACTGTGTAGACTACGACTCGGACATACAAGACTTAACACACAGTTACTTATTTTCAAGAGACAAAGAACTTCCAAAAATGCCGACTATGTAAATGACTTGACATCTGTGAAGCACATACTGATGGATTGCACCAGACTTCAACAATCACTTGAGCTAAACTCCATACCAGAAACCATGATTGAAATTCTTGGAGATGAAGAAGAACGACATATCAAAAATTTGTTTAATTACCTTATCGAAAATGACTTCATAAATGAAATATAACCTCAAAAAATAAATAAATAAGTAAATAAATTAACATATAAATCAATAAATAAACTAATAGGTACAATGATAACCAAACAATAATAATCTGACATAAACATAATATTACACTTAACAAGGGAAATATCTACATCTTTCTACCCAGAACCTTATCAATTAACTGTATCTATCTAATATTAACTATGTATCTATCTACTTTAAAAACGATCTATTATGCGTCTACATACTTGTACTTATGACTCTATGTAATCAATATCATTCTATATCATATCATAATCTATTTACTCTATATATTCATGCTCACACTTAAATTTGTTTTTTTGTCATGTGTAGAGGTGCTAATGATATAATATTAAGCACCTTATTATAAATAAATAAATAAATAAATAAATAAAAATTATTTATTTATTATAAATAACTCTGACTATAAAACAGTGGCAAAACGTTTTATGATCATAACTAATTTTTACTAACTATTGACCAATTTTTAACTTCTTTGACCTCATTTAACCTTCAATATTTGATATATTTACTTATTATTTACACTTGTCTTGTCGCCAAGGCCATCTATTTGACCTCCTCTCTAACTTTCTGTTTCAGATTTATGACAAATATTTGGGCGATGTTCGCCGTCGTGTTTCTTGCCATATACACTGCCAACTTAGCTGCCTTCATGATAACCAGAGAGGAATTCCATGAGTTCAGTGGAGTCGATGATGGAAGAGTGAGATACCTATTAATTATTTATTTACTCGATTTGTTTGAAACAATCAAATGGTTGTTTACACAAATTTCATAACGACAAAAACTAATAAATAAATTAGGGGGGGGGGGCTTATTATTTTTGTCTGCTATTTTATAATAATCTGCCTTCGTGGCCTTAATCGTATAGACACTCAATTTCGGCTCTGGAGGTCCGGGAGTCGCAGCCTGGGCCATGCTCTAAGATTATGTGGATAGTATTTGAATTAAAAAAGATTTCGCCAACTTCAATTAATTCTTCGAGGATAGTAGATGCAACCCACCTGAACTTATTCCCGCAGGTTGAATACCCTGATGGGCCGAAAGGCTATAAAAAGGACACTTTATTTTATTATATAATAGAAGGGGGAAACATTGTACTGAGAAATAATTTGCAAGAGCAACTTTTTACATCCATGTCCACTTTTCAGCAACTGCTGTTTTCAAAGTTGAACAAAAACATTGGTGTCATGTACGTTTCTAAGTCAAGAGATTTCAAAAAAATATGTTAAATTAACGCTAAACATTTTCGTTGTGAAAAGGTTATTTTGTTTTTTTTTTTTTGTTTTTTGGTGCTGAATTGATTTAAACCGTTCCGAATTGATTTAATCACTCTATAAGTGACCAAATGACCGAAAACAAAATATACGGTTGGTAAAAACCAACATTTCGAGTAGGGTGACGTTTTTTATATTTTTGGGTCCCCGAGTTGAACGAAACCGGTCCTAAGTAGTTAGAAGCCCAGAAAGTCAAACCTCAGGGTTCTAGATTCGAATCTTGGCCCCGACAATGATTTTTATCGTTATATTTACTCTATTTAAGTTTATAACAAGAAAACAATTTCTGAGCGAATTTCGTTTGGATTGCTTTCAGCTGGAACTGCTTACATGTTCAGGTGTCGGGTTTAGGCCCTATAGTCTGAATATTGACTTCTCTAAATAAATTTTCCTGTTTTTTTCAAATGAAATAAACTCATCTGATTTTAAAGATGAGTTTAAACTGAACATTGAATGAATGACCAACATGTTGTACAGAAATGATGAAACAAGGACAAGCACGCATTTGTGCAATCTGTTTAGTAAACAGACCCATTTCCTTTGAAAATCCTGACTTGCGAACAAATAAAACTGTACTTTCCCACTATGAAGCACCTAAGGCAGAACTAGATTAGGGAGCAAAAAGAAAGCATTCCAAAGGAAATTCGCCCAGCTAGTTGACCTCCGTGCCAAAATGTTTATTTGAAAAACGAAATCAGGAAGCTTAGTTTAACACTTGGCAGATTATTAATGTAGTTATTAAAAATAGATTTAGTGGATTCGTTTTGTCTCATTTTTTATAAAGTTGGTTTGTTTTGTATAATTATTAGTATAATAGGATTGCATTGATTGAACGACTAAAGTGAGTGGAATAAATAATTAGAAAAGATAAAAAAGAAATATAGAGAGGAATAAGTCTACGTGGTATATATGATAGAAGGTCTAGTGGCATATTAAGTGGAGCATATGGGGTCGTCTGGTTCGGCGTCAGCTCTCCACTTTAGGGCACCACTCCCATTTAAGGGTTTAGAGACAGGGGGAGACAGCTCCTCTCTACCCTACTCAGGTCAGCTCCTAGGGTCCGTCACCCTACCTGTGTTTTAAACCCTTCATATTTAGACATGTTTGAAGCAAGGTCGGTTTAAAAATGAGGATGTTTTGTCCAATGGAATTTTTAGACTAATTACCAGCATAACACATACCAGCTTATTTGTGCAATAAGCACAACTAAGCTTGAAATAACAAAAATAATACAAATGGACTTGAAATAACATTCAACATCCAGGAAATAAAAGAAAAAAAAATCGGGTACTGGTTGCCTCGGAACTTTTGGTAGAAATAGAGAATCAAAGCGGGGACGATGCGTTACTTTTCTCTCTTTAACCGGCCCCGCGTCTCTCTCAACGTCATCTTTTTCTCAACTTGCTCTATTTTATATTTTTTTATTGTATTGACTGTCAATTACAAATACATTAATTGATTTTTACCTTTGACCATTAAAAATAGGTTACGGGGTACCGCGGAACTCATAACATCGGATGAGGACGCAATGTTCGTCCTCTTCGCTTCGCTCATCCTCCCTACTTCGGGACTCACTTCGCTTGTCTTCAGATAAAAATATATCAACTTCATTTCCAGTGGCCACCCATCCAGGCACTAATCACGCTCGATGCTGCTTAACTTTTATGATCCAACAAATATAGACATTCTTCTTATATTAGGACGAAACTTAGTGTACTTATTTATTACGTACAGGTTCCAACTTGTACCGAATTTCAATTTAATTGGATTATTTTGCGATTATTTACAATTTTTTTTAAAAAAATGTACACAAGTCAGTCATTAGATAGAAATTGAAATGCTGATAATGAGATGAAACTTGGCTCATAAATTAGTATTATACATGTTTACATGCATGCCAAATCTCAAATTGAACGCAACATTTTTGCGTTTTATGATTTTTCAAAAAAAAATTGCTGAATCATCATGACGTGTTAATGACGTCATAAAAACAATATTTTCCGGATAGCACAAAAAGTTGCAAATCTGTTGCATAAATCCACTGGGAGATACAATGATAACAGACACACACACATACAGACAGACACCTTTGTGAAAGTCACGCAGGAGGTCTTAAATACACCTAAACGGATAATTCCCGTGGCATCCCGGTTTCGGATTTTTTTTCAAAACAGTACTTTTCGTCTATAACTACGTTATAAATGAGAAAAAGTAAAATAAATAAGAACAAAATCCATAAATTTAAACTATGGACTCATAGTTTAAATAAACCTAAAGACTCTATCTAATTAAATTAATCAATTCCTAAAAACATTCAATATGAACCATATTTGGTTAGTTTTTCTGAAACACTTACGTCTGTAAGTGACAGTCTCGTACCGGATAAAATTAGTCTACAAAAATTATATGAAATAAGCTGGATCAAAAAACACTCGTCTACATTTTTATCATCAGTCTGCCAACAGCTCATATTGTACATTTTAAAAATGTCAAACAAACAAATCTCACAAATGCTGAGCAGTTGGTTGTTTTGAAACAACCTTTACAAAGAACACCTTGCCCTATCCATTATACCCTCAAAACATCTGTCCACTTCAATTTTTTAACTCGACAAGTCGAGAGATTTCCCCTCCGAATTGACATAGACGTACCCCTCTCTGGACTTTTTTCATCCATTGTTTTAAGAGGACACTTAATCCTTTATACATTTTTTAAATTGATTTCAATCTATCTTTATTGATTAATATTTTTCTCCTAATTAAGTCCAAATATAATTTAAAAAAACATAGGAAGATGGGTCTTCAGCTCCCGGCCGCTTGCTCCGCGGTGTAGCCACTATGCAGGCCTTTGGCGAGCTCAAAATAAGGTTTTTACTTTTCCTGATTTATACCGTACTTATATAGGAATAGTATTGTGTTTGCAAAAAAATCCGAAGCCGGGATGAAACCGGAATTATCCGTTTCAGGCGTTTTTGAGGTCTCCTGAGTGGTTTTTGCAAAGATGTCTGTCTGAATGTGTGTGTGTATAGATTTATCAAAACTTAAAAAAAATGCATGTGATTTACCTTTGCTATTGTTCCTATTTTTCTTTAGCTAAATGATAGTAACAATTACAATAGTTAACAATCACAGAATTTATAACCAAACTTTTAAATTATCACGTACTTAATATTATTCGAAAACACGATACAAATTAAAATTCACCTTAAATTATCAGTGTTGCCAATAAATTAAAACACAAAGAAGGTAAATCCTTGAGAGCTCATACCCAGTTATTCCAATTTTAGCAATTTTTTTAAGCCAGCAATTAGCTTATCACGCATGTCTGAATTCTTACTTTTTCTTATTTATATTATAGGAAAAATATAAAAAAACATACATATAATACATAAAACGTACAAAAAATCTGAAACCTAGATAAAACCGGAATTAACCGTTTCAGGTGTTTTCAAGGCCTCCTAAGTGGTTTACAAAACGTTGCCTGTGTGTGTGTTTATCATCGTAGCTCCTAGTGTATTCATGCTAGACACTTTAAACATCGTTCAAAAATTAATCTACCGCTGTAGTTGGGCTATTAGGAAAATATTTTTTATGACGACGTTAATCCGCAATAATGACTCGGCAGGAATTCGAAAAATCATAAAACGCCGCGGAAAAATGATGCGATCGGATTGAGATCTAGCACGCATGTAGCCACGTATAAGACTAAAATATGTGCCAAGTTTCATTTCATTATCAGCATTAGTTCATTGTTTACCATCTGACTTGTGTACAGTGTTTAAAAAATTGTAAACAATCAGAAAAGAATCCAATTGTGTTGAAATTCAGTACAAGTGTAAACCTTGACGTAATAAAATATGTTAAAACTACTCGTTATAAACTACACTAAGTTTTATTTCAATACCACAAGTATATCCATTATTTTGGTTGATCATAAAAATGAAGTAGCATTGAGCGTGGTCAGTGCCATATGGGGTGACCGCTGAGATAAAACGGATGCATTTACTATCTAAGGACGAGCGAAGCGAGTCCAAAGCAGGGAGGATTAGCGTAGCGAAGTGGTGGGACCCCTTACCACTTTTTTACATGGGTTAGTATAGGAGCTTCCCTACTTGGTTAATATATTAATTTACCTTAAGAAATTGATAACGAAAGGGTGATCGTTGTTAAAGTCCTTATGGGGATTTTTTGGTTTTTCCTATTTGTGACGATTATTTCTATAAATTTTATATCAAAGTGCTTTAATTTAATTAATTTTAGGGCGTATGAACTCAGTAGAATCACTGTTTCATTGAAAAATAGCGTTTTAATGGGGTTATCACGAGTATTTTAAATAGAGTGATAAGAAGATGAAGATCATAATTATAGTGTTTATTTTATTTATTGTTAATTGATGTTACTTTTAATAATTTTAATTTGCACAAACACACAAAATTACCATTTAATTGCATTAAATTGTTTAAATTAGTTGTAACAGGTATTTAATAACTGATACAAGCCGATTTTTACCGTAATGGTGTTTTAATTTATCAATCAATTTTATTTACCACTAAAATAATAAATAACTCAATAAATTCACGTTTTTGTAAAATGTTTGTTTAAATCATCCGTTAGGTTTATCACTTCTGGGTTAAATCGGACAAATCTCCAAGTCTGTAATTGATAAGAGCCTGATTCTATATTTAAAATCCTGGAATAATCGAAGTATTTATCTATGAAATATTGGCAATTTTTTTTAGCACCGATGGTCGTTCTATTAATTTTTATCTCATTTATCACAAATTAACGAACAATAAAAGAATAAAAGAAGAATTTTCTACGTGTCCCATGCAAATCCTATGATAAAAAAAAATTCGATCACTCTTTCGTTTTCCCGCCATTGGTATTGCCAACCTTACAACTATCTCTTTGAATCGCGAATAGTATAAATGAGAAAAAGTAAAAATTTTGAACTTAGCTTTTTTAATTTTAACTTAATAATATATAAACCTTAACCTTTTAATATGTTTATAATTTCATGTGCTTAGTAATAATAATAAAAATTTGTATTTCAGCTATCAAAACCTTACAGCCACAAACCAATGTACAAATTTGGAACTATACCTTGGAGCCACACTGATTCTACTATTAAAAGGTAAAGAAAAAAATTTGAAACAGGCCTACAATTAATAATCAATGTCATATGCCTAATACATCAAAATGGTTAAAAAATGCACCCCGCGATTTTAAAATTAGCTGTTTGTTATTTTACTATTTTCTCCCTCCTGTGGTAATATCTTAAAATAATCACGGGAGAAACAAATCGTTTCTCCTGTCTTTAAGTCCAAGCAGTGATCAACCATCTCGGCTTCGCCTCGTCCTAGGCTTATTAAAGCCCTCGGTAAGCCTCTGGATTTAAATAATATGATTCCCTCGGCATTGACCTCAGCAACCAATTTGTCTGCTCAGGGATCAAAAACTCACTTTACTCCTTTGTTAAGTTAATTACTATTACTTTAAAGGCAAAGTTTGCTGAAAAACTACATCAAATAAAGGGACTGCATGAGAATTACCTTTAGTATTTTCCAGATTTAAAGAACTTAATAACTATGATGATATGATGGGAATAAACACCCCAAATTGATCCTTTTCAAGAGAGTTTTATTGACTAGGCATTTTTATAAAAGATGGTAATACATACATACAAAAATGATAAAATTGTTAAGTTTATCATAACGATGTCTCTCATCGTTATTTCTGGAATACATTGGCACTTATTCTAATATTATGCATACTTAAGTTTATCATGGATAGGAATGTTTCCTTCCAATAATCATCCCAGTTAGAAATATATATTAAAAAGGTTGTATTTACCGCAAGTTGAAGAAGCAATCGAAAAATCAGCTACCATCGATACTTGCTGCTGGATATGAATATCCTGGACCGGTTTCGTCCAGCAGGCGGGGCAACACTCGAGCTCTTCAACTAATAAAGTTATATCAGTGATTAACTTTATTAGTTGAGAGCTCGAATGTTGCCCCGCCTGCTGATGATGGCGTTCTGCCAAAACCGTCTAGGATATTCATATCCAACAGCAATTATCGATGGTAGCTAATTCTTCGAGAAATATATATGTTGATCCTTATACATATATACATGAAAAAATATATTGTTGACAGGTATTTCAAAGAGATGCACAATTACATGAAGCAGTTTAATAAAACGAATGTAGTGGATGGAGTTGGAGCAGTTAATAGTGGGTCAGTGCCTATTATTGTTATTGTTTTATTATTTCTTTTGCTCAACTACGCCGTTGGCAAAATTATAAAACAGAGATTTGATCTAAACTATCTCTTTCAGGTGTTTTTATGACTTCTTGAGTTTTGTTTTGCCAATTTGCGTGTGTGTTCTCATGGTAGTTCACAGTGTATTTATGCTAGAGTTGAAACTTTGTATAGAAATTAATCTATACGTCTAGTTGTGGTTTGTATAAAATTATTTTAATACGTCATTAAAAAACAAACATATCATTAATTATTAAAACACTGAGACATGTTTAAATCAGTTGGAAATTTGACTCAGTATTATACAATTGCCACCTGTATAAGACTATCAAATCAAATGTGCCAAGTTTTATCTCATTATCAGAATTAGCAATTTGCAAATATTTATTAAATATTAGTTATAACAAATGACATATATGCATATACGTTTATAAAAACAGTAAAAATCAAAAGACATTCAATTAAAATACAGCTCGAGTGTATCCCAATATTTAATAAACTAGTATAAAAAGTTTATACTATAATATCTTTACCTATCTGACCATTTCCTCATAAAATTATATAGTTTATATATTAATCTAGTATAAAAAGTTTTATTTTATACAGCTTGTACCCACGGTCTTTTTTGAGTTGGTAGTTCTAAGCAGCATAGAGCGAGGTTAGTACACGAGTGGGTGCCGCTGGGAAAAATGGGCATATTGTAAATTTGTTGATATTTATATAATGAAGTCGAACAAAGCGAGGAGTGGTAGGGATGAACTCCCTAACGCGAATCCTATAAGATGAGGAAAAGTTCCAAGGTCCTCGTACCAATTTTATATAAATTAATAAAAGTTACAATTAAATAAAACTTAAATTAATTTTCAGTGAATTAGATGCATTCATCTATGACGGGACAGTGCTGGATTATCTAGTAGCTCAAGATGAAGACTGTAGGCTCCTTACAGTGGGATCTTGGTACGCTAAGACTGGTTATGGCATCGCCTTCACCAGGAATTCTAAATACTTACCCATGTTTAATAAGAGATTACTCGACTTTAGAGAAAATGGTAATCAAATTCAAGTTTTTTCCTTATTATTTTTAGGGATCCTGTTTAATGTTTTCCTCTAAATTTTCAATAGCTTAATAATCAGTTGTTCATACCTTTAGCCACAAACCAATGTACAAATTTGGAACTATACCTTGGAGCCACACCGATTCAACTATTAAAAGTTAAAGAAAAAACTTTGAAAAAAGACCTACAATTAATAATTAGGGTTTTCTTACCTTTAGTGATATTTTATAGAGAACCAAATCAATAATGAATTCCTCCTAAAATTGTCACAGGTCAAGATGATTTCTTGCAAGTTGTAAAGTAATTTAAGTGTCACTTAAGTTTGACAAGAATCAGTATGAATTCTCTATAATGAGCACCTCCTGAGTTCTATGATGATTTCCTAAAATCAAAAGTGTAACTGAAGATCAATAACACAACACTTAGTGAAAGTATGTAACTTTAGGCAGTATAATGAACCTCTTTCATGAATTATTTCAATTGTGTAGTTCTTTCGATGCTTTCTCCCCAATTGTTTGACAAATTATGTTAGATCTATGATCAAGAGCCCTATAAAATATTGCTCTGTCACCATAATTTGCTATCTTCACAATCTGAAATCAACATTAGAAGTTACAGAGAGTTATATCATTTATTAAGTTAAGAGTTTTATTATTTGATTTGTTTGGGTTTATAGGCACTGATAATTATTGTAATGGTCGAAAGCTGGCTATGCATTTTTAATTATATCATTGTGGAAAGACAAGATGGTTAGAAATTATAATTAGATGTGGTTAGAAATGACAATTAGAGGTGATAATATATAGTTATAGGGAGTTATAGATGGTTACAGGTGGTTACGGGGGGTTGAAGTGGGTTAGAGGTTCTTAAAATGCTTACAGGTGGTTAGAGGTAGTTACAGCAAATTTCAGGAAATCATTAGAAAGGAACCATCTGAAGAACTGTCTTTAATTTATGGTTGGTAACAGCTCACAAAGGTTGGTAAGGAATTACAAATCATCTTTTTGTTTCAGGTGATTTAGAGAGGTTACGGAGGTACTGGATGACTGGGAGCTGTAAGCCAGGCAAGGAGCACCATAAAGCTTCAGACCCTCTAGCCCTGGAGCAGTTCTTATCTGCCTTCTTACTCCTCATGGCAGGCATACTTATAGCTACTTTCCTACTTCTATTGGAACACATATACTTTAAATATATTAGGAAACACCTTGCGAAGACTGATCAGGGTGGATGCTGTGCCCTTGTATCTCTTGTGAGTACCAAACAAGTCTATACTAAGTCCCATATATCTTGACACTTTTATAAAATTACCCTTCAATACAAATTCTGGAATGAAGGTCTGCAAACTGGACAATATTCCTTTAGAATTCTTGTTTTTTTATCACTTTACGCTTCATAGTCTGAGCAGTACCAGTTTTATCAATTTTCCTGGATTTCTCCGAGGAAACATGCCTGTTTATTCCATATGTAATACTAAGCTATTCTCCCCTTTACTACATCAGTTCTACTCATATTTTTTTTTTACTTTGTATCCTAGCAAAAATAAATATTATGTACCTTAAACTAAATCAGTTCTGTCATTTTTTCAAGTCCCTAAAAAACTAACAAAAAAATTCATTGAATCAGTAAATATGTTATTTATACTTAGCTCTTAACAAGTTAATGTTACTACAGGTTCTAAGAAATATCCTAGCATCATTATAAGAAAGATCAGAAATCAATCAGCTCTTAATTGTTATGAAAAATCTTAAAATGTTTAACTTATGGTTTTTTATTTTAAAAAATATTTTAAATTAAAAACTAATACCTAATTTTATTTTTAGAGTATGGGAAAATCATTAACGTTCAGGGGCGCAGTATTCGAAGCCACTGATCTCATAAGACATCACAGATGTCGAGATCCAATTTGCGATACGCACCTTTGGAAAGTCCGACATGAGCTGGATATGGCTAAAGTTGCTCTCCGACAAATGGAGAAAGAAATGGAGGCCCATGGAATCAAACCTACGACCAAGTATGTCTTGCTCTATTTTACTTAATGTTTCATAATTTAAACAAAAATAATTCTTTAATATTTAACTAGCACATAAGTGTTACTATATTTTCTGAAAACTGATTGTTTTTATTATTTTTCTCTTTATTTACTGTTTTCATATTTCCATTTCCTATCTACACATTATGAACTTACTTTAATTGTTTTATATTAATTATTTGTCACATGTTTTCTCTTTTATTTAAAATATTAGTAGATTTTATTTCTATTTTTCTTAAATAAAATATTGGTTTTTAAATAAGAAAATATAAACAGAAACAAATAATATATTAAAAAGTGTATAAATAGAGTTTCTAGAAAAATTAGAAGAAATCGAGTAACTTTGTACTCTATTGGTTAAATAACAGTGTTTTATCACCCTATTTTAATATCAAATTTTAATAGACCCTTAAACCAATATTTGTACAACCTCTAGATAAAATTTAAATCTAGGTTAAGTTAGGGGTGTAGGTATGAAAAACAGGATATTTTCAAATATTCCTATCCTTATGACCTTGTATAATGTTTTGAATGGTTTGCTTAAGTCATTCTTTCTCTTGTATGTCATCGAATATCATTTATAATTTCCATAATATATTATCTTTTTATTCAAATTTTGTATGATTAAATCAAAACATCTTGAGATCAATGAAGTAGATTTATCTTAGAGATGATTTTTTATGTTTTGGGTACCAAGAGGAATATTCTATAAATTTACTTATTCAATAATATATTTTGCTTCCTTCTCAGTGAATGATTACGTTAATTTCAACTTATTTTCTGACATTGCCCGCATTTCAGTGCATTTAATTAAAGAATAATAAGGTGGAGAATTATGAGGTTTAGTTTAGGGCACAGAATAGACTAAATTTCATTAGATTAAATAAACTATATTTCACTACTTACATGTAGCATATTCATGTTAAATGCAGAGAAAATTTTATACACAACGTCAAGTGGAACTATTTCACAATGTTTAGTTGAAAAATTCTAGTATGGAGACTCACACAAATATTGAAGAATAATATTTCTAAAAAAGCAAACGTCATTGTATTGTAAGTAGAATTTGACGGGAACATGTTTGATGAATCAGCAACAAATACAGTCTTGGAGAAGAAAATTGATTGATGTCTTATTTACTCAAAGTTCCAAAAACATATACAGTTATCAAAAATTGAAAGGGAACCTAATAATTTGCTTAGAACTTTGAGGAAGTAGATATAGCTTGTTAGTATCTGGGATGGAGTCATTGAGCCACTTATTGAGTTATTAACTTAGAGGTGTATCTCCCACAACTGCTTTCTTTCTAGGTGGAGAAAAATTTAAATCTTTGGTGACTTAGTAGTTAAACATTTAATTAAAACGATAAAAAATTTATAAATTACTTTCTAAAAATACAGTTGTGAGGTAAAAATTTCAGATTAAAATTAAAGTTAGCATACTCCCACTGGAAATTTGTGTAAAAATTAGGTTTCAAATAAAAATAATAATTAGATTTTTAGTAATTATTTTAATTAAATTCATTTATTTTTTATTTATTAATTTGTTTAAAGCAAAAAAACTATTAGACATTAAATGTTAAAAATATTTGTACACAGCCCTATAAATCATCAAGACACAGAAGAGGTGATAGTTTATAGAACAGAGAGGTAAGTTGTAGTTACCAATTACCCTGTCTGGTAATAAAATTGAGATATTACTGGAATAGTGGTCCCCCAAATTTAGTGGTACCCTAAAAATACCCTTTTCTTGATCTCTTTAGGAGGTAAACAGCTTTTGATTGATAACCACCTCAATTTTATAGATTTAGTTATTAAGGTATGAACAACTTGATCAGTAAATCAGATGCTTTGATGTCTTAGCTAGCAGAGACTGTGTTTAAAAAATCTATTGGAAATTTGGTTGTAATAATAAATGTATTCTGAAATTGAGATTCAACTTATCTAATCATTTTAACCAAATTTTTGATGATAAGGAAATTCTAACTGTTATGGACTTAATTTAGAAAAGTCGGAAATTTAAACAATTTGTCTTTAAATTTTCCCTGATTATAGAATAATCTTTTTGCTTTATCATAATTGTTTAAACATTTTGTTGGAAGTAGCTTTAATAGAGAGTATATAATTGCTTCTTCAATTTGCGATATTATACCATCTTAAATTTTCTGAAAATCAATGTCACATGAACTTCTTTAAAACAAACGGCTAAAATTATAAGATCAAAATAACCCATAAATTATGGAAAAATTATTATAAAAAATAATAAGATAACCAACCTGATAACTCATTACACTATGAGACTGATTAGACATTCAAATAATTTCCTGGATCACCTTCACCTACCTCAATATCTCAAATCCTACTCTAGATCTTCTTATAACATGTTTATCTGCAGCATCTGGTTGCTCATACCTTACCTTCTAGTAAGAACCCTTTACTTGATAAAGGACCACCGATATAAAACATAGAGTGAATAAAGTTTGCACAAATCCTGTACTTATAAAACAAAGATCCTAAAAAAGACTTGATGATGAACTAGTTAGATTCGAATTCTAATAATACTTGAAACTACCATAGAGTTATGACTTTTTTTATTTTATTATTTTTATGTTTCTTTTAATTATCAGATATGATTGTAAATTATCACAAAAATTAGGTGCAAATCACAATTATTTAAAACTCGTAATTTTAGTTGAAGCCATGCTACCATTATCTTCCTTCAAATTCCCCGTTATTTGAGGTAGAGACTTGTAATTTATTCCTTTTGTTCAAAGTGGCCAATTTTACTGATGATTCTGCATCTTCCAATTTTTGAAAAACAGTGATGCGTGTTTATTAAACACTCACTTTTTACTCTTCATTAAAAATACTAACAATGCAAGATGCATTCTGTAGGTTCCAATATGGTTTGAACCAAAGTTGATGTGATTCTTATAAAAAAAATTGTACTTTGGGGAATAATAGAGAATATTTGCGATATGAAAACAGAGCTGTGTCATGTGACAAGGTCAAAAGGAACTTATTATGAAGTAAAATCAAGATAAGATACTAAACTTAATGATCCAAGGTTAATTTAAAAAATAAATACCTATTATTATCGACAATAAAATGTTACTCTTGTGTTCTTTCTCTTTGCTGTTAAATATCATTTCTTCTTTTTTCTCTAAACATCCATTTCTATATTTACACCTAGTTAATAATGAAAAAAAGTTATTTTTACATAAAATATAAAAGGCTTAAAAGCAAAAAATATGAAGGCTTCAATGTGCCATTTATTTCACTGGTGAAATCCTTTTTATATCTATTGTTCTAAAAATAATGAAAAAACGGTCGAGAGAATTGACTAAATGCTTTAGGACCTAATCTTCCTAAAAGCAGGCTTCATATCTATAAAATATATATCTCTTGTTTGTTCAAAAAGGTAAATACAAAAATAACCATATTGATCTAATGGTTTACAGCTATTGATTTGTCCTTTTGTTCTTATTTTTTAAATGGAAATTAGGAATTCTACTGAGATATTTGATTTAATAATACATTATAAATAGCAAAATGTTAGTATGAAGCTGATGCTTTGTATACTCTTTTTACTTTAAGTACTGTTGTTGTTTTAAATAGTTAAAACAATTATACTTAAAAATCTTTACTGGCATCTTTAAATTAAAGAAATGTTTTTTTCATTACCAATAATAAGGTGGGATAGGTCCAAACTACAAAAATTTCTACGAAAGCAGGGTTCAATTTATTTGGAATTTTTTCCTCCGTGTCATTAACAAATTTTACTCAAAACATTTTTCAACCAAAGATTTTATTTTATTTATTTTTTTTTATTTTAATTCAACAAGAATTTTATTTTTTTATTTTACTGTATCCTTTAATAATTTATTTACATTTATTTTTTAATTAGTTTTCTTTATTTTATTTTATATTTTTATTGATGTTTATGTATTAATATTTTGTCAAAACATATTTTAAAAAATAAAAAAAAAATTATTAACTAGTACTAAAATAAATTACTTAAAATCTTTAAAAACTAAACTTATGCATGATAAATTAAAAAATAAATAAGTTAGGCATGCATTAAAAAAGCACATAATAATTAACTGTTATTTCTTTTCTTATTTTGTAACTGTTTATACATAAATTTATAGCACTCAATATCAAATTATATAAACTAAGAGAATAAAATAATCTAAAGTAAACCTTTGAGAATCCTTATGAGTCAGATTACTATTATATTTTATTATTGGTGGATTTCTTTTGTTTTTTGCATAAGGTTAGATTTCAATTTCTTTTCATCATCGTCATATCTACAAAATACAAAAATAAAGTTTTTGGAATATAAATAATAAATTGGATGTATCAATTAATTTTGGCTCGTAACAAATAAATGATACAACAACATTAGGGAGAGCCTAGTTACGATCCTCCGCTATCTTTATTCCTTGTGATATCAGTAATTTGTATCTAGTAGTAATTAATTACAACATGTTTCTAAAATATTTTTAGTTCATTTTTTTCTTTTTGTTCATTTTAATTAATTTAGTATATTTTAGTCAATTGGTTCTACCTTATCACCGGCAAGGTAATAATAATTTGAATATTAAAACAGTACAACAACCTTAAAAAAATGGAGAATAAAAACATTCAAATCACTTATCAACCAGTTAATTTCAATGATATAAACAAATTGACAGCTCATTAAAGTTTAAATGATATAAACTTTATGTCAAAGTTTAAATGATATAAACTTTATGTCAAAGTTTAGATGATAATTATAAACTTTATGTCAAAGTTTAGATGATAATTATAAACTTTATGTCAAAGTTTAGATGATAATTATAAACTTTATGTCAAAGTTTAGATGATAATTATAAACTTTATGTCAAAGTTTAGATGATAATTATAAACTTATGTCAAAGTAAAGATGATAATTATAAACTTTAATGTCAAAGTTAGAATAATTATAAACCTTATGTCAAAGTTTAGATGATTATAAACTTTATGTCAAAGTTTAGATGATAATTAAAACCTTATGTCAAAGTTTAGATGATAATTATAACTTTATGTTAAGTTTAGATGATAATTATAAACTTATGTCAAAGTTTAGTGATAATTATAAACTTTATGTCAAAGTTTAGGTGATAATTATAAACTTTATGTCAAATTTAGGTGACATTATTAACTTTGATTTCTCCTCTAAAAACATCTAATTAGATGTACCTTAATTTCTTCTTTCATTTATACCTTAATTTTACTGGTTATAAAATAAGAACTGTTTTAAGTACTAAATAGAATACAAACAACCACAGATAAACAAAAAACTAGTCTGTGCTACAAATTGCAAGAGGTTTAACCAAAAAACCCCATGTTTAAAGATTCATCAAGTTTAATTGAATAGATTAAAAGGAAAACATCTTAGTTTAGTATTCTGTATAAGCAAGTATTTGATTTGATTCGATTACAGACAGTTATTACAGGCCAACCACCATGAGGTTGGCCTGATATAAATTTTGGGCGTGTTTAAACATCCAGTACTTACCTCATTGGCTCCCTCACATTATTTTCCCTACACTGTCAACTGATTATAACCATTTGTATTACTATAGCTTTGTAGATCAAATAAACCTGGATCCGCTAGAAAGAGATAGATGAGTATTTAGATAAATTTTGTATTCACTTGTGGTGTCTTTTTAGGAGTGTAGAAGATTCATTCCACTTATTATTTTTGGTATTAGTATTATTTTTCTATTGATTATAACCTGTCTATTTATGATTGTACTACACTACTCCATTACGTATTTGTTATGAGCCCAAATTAGTGAATAATATGTTATTGTGCAATCAAAAAACTATTTGGAAGCCATATCCTAAAAAAGTCAGCTATAATTGCAAATTTCATAAAGACGATTTTCACCTCAAAATGATTAGTTAATTATTAGTTAACACTGTATGAAAGGCGAGGTAGAGTTGTCAGTGAATTGTTGTTATTTTTCCTGCACAAGGAGGAAGAAGAAAGAAAAGAAGTCTTGCTGCTGGGCAACTACAGAGGAATCCTTGTCTAGTTTGCCCCAGAGTCCACAGTGAGTATACAAACTTAACACACGCCAACATCTGTACAGGTTCCCTCTTCAACCTAGCGATATTCAGTTTACATAACTTAATACTTAAACCAATTTCAAGTCTTTTTTCCAAATTATGATTTAATCTTAGAGTAATACTATGTATAGAAGGATCATAACTAATATCAGCAAAGCCGATTTTCTGGTGGTCTTAATACTGCCACCCTAGCAACATAATTTTTACTAACAATTTTCTTTTAATTAAGTTGGGTAAGTTTTGGTTGCTGGAATATTATTAATTAATCCATTAGTAAAAAAATACTTATGTGAATACCAGTTCATTATCATTTTAAAGCATTTTAATTGCATTTTTACAATTTTAATAAAAAAAATCTTAAAAGTAGTCTTCGTAAACTAAATGTTACTACATTTAGTTTACTCTGTTCTCGTACTCAGTTAACCTTTTTGCTCACTTTTTTACATTTGTTTTTTTATTTATGGCACTTTTATAAACAAAAATTTTTTTTTACTAGACAGCTACCTTAGACAGCGAGAAACCTGACTTTTCTGTTATGAGTGGATTGCATTGAGTCTGTCAATGCTCCTATACTAGTATCTTCTTAGAATTTAATTAAAAAACAAGAGCTGACTTTCGACCACTTCACCAGAATCTTGTTAGAAAACTTGTGATACCTGAACTCTCATAAGGAACACTAGGGCAAATATAATTGCATACCCCGAAATCTAGTACTAACGGTGAATTTAGATACATTTTTACATAATTATGAAATATAAAGTTTATTGATGTAATAATAATTATTATTATCGGTTCATGCCCATGCCACATCACATTGCAACAATCTAGAATTAATACAGTGTAAAGCTTTGGCATAATTCTATAAAAAATTATCATTGATGACATAGGAGTTATGTCTGACTCCCATATCCAGTCGGAGACAGAGTAAAGCAATTCTTAAGTTTGAGGTTGAAGCAATTCTCTCCTGTAGTCATATGATTAAAACTTTTACTTAAATGAAAGTCACTATGATTTGTTGAAATAGTTGTGAATAAATGACAATAATTAAATCTTAATTATATTGAAAAGGATATTAAAAGAATTCATGAATAAATAAATTTAAATTAAAACTGGAGCATATGTGGCCCCTGGCTGCCCCGGTGTCTCAGGCTCTTGCGCTGTTTCAGAGGAACAGTGATCTTTAAAAAAGCTACAACCCCACTACTATTCATTATTACATCCACAATCCAGCTCTTTTAATTATCTTCTGTTGGAGTTCGGCTTTATATTGACCTGTATAGGTTGAAATAAACTAAGCCTTGACTGTTTCGTTGTGATTTTTTTATTCTTTAATTTTTAGAAGATGAATCCTTGACCTAATTATGAATATTAATTTATAATTTTGGACAGTAATTTTTTTTTCAAATTATGAAGTAATTGATTCATGGTCATGTTATCTTAGTAAACCATTTTTGCATTATATTCCCTTCGCCAATATAGTTTCCTACAATACTATAAAACAATACAGTTATTCAAGGAAAAATTAACGGTATTGTGAAATAAAAAAAAAAAATTAAGAGAAAAGCTGATTACTTTCTTTCTATTAGTTTTGGGCACTGATTGTTTTGTGCCAATATTTGAGTGGGGGACTCTCTGCCGCCAACCATTATTATAGAGGTGCCCTCTTTGTTTTAAAATTCTTAAACCACAATATATACATATAGGTAAATAAACATAAGTGACTATGACAGTCAAACCAGTATAGATTACACCAATGAGGTCACCTTGTTTGGAAAAGTGCTCTTGATATTTTGCCATCCACTCATGAACTTATGCTTTACTAATCGTTTTACAAAAAATTAAAAGATTGTACTTACGATTGTTCGTTTTTGCAATAATTTGTTTTAAACTTATTTTAACTTTAATGAAACATAAACGAGCCAATATCAAAACATGAGGTAAAAACATTAAATCCAAGAATCCTTTCATTTTGACATTAGCATGACTGAGGATGATTGCAACCACCAGGCAGATTATAATGAACCTAAAAATCACATTAAAAATATCAATAATCATATTGCCGATAGTATTATAATTGCAATTACAAAATTGTAAGTAGTTTGTTCCAATAAGAGAGATTTTTTAAAACTCAGACATTTGTGACGATAGAACTTTAAGAGTTATTTTAAACTAAATATGGCTGGTGTTAATTATTAATAATTATTGAAATATTCAAGAGGCTAAATTATTGCATCAAACTTTACTGTACACTTTAAATAAAAAAATACTATACTAATATTGAGTAAATAAAAATATTTACTTAAATTAATAGATAACAATTTTAAAAATGTAGGAGTGGATTTTAATAAAATCTATATTTATTCTGCTTGTCAGTCATATATGAAAAACTTAGCCAGTACTTCTTTCTTAATTATTCTTGACTTGTTTTTATTTATTGGTATAAAAATAGTGTCCCACTTTAAGAAATATAATCCTACATATTTGTCATTTATTTTAGATTTAAAAAGGTTTATCAGGGCTTAAAATACGCTGAATTAAAAAAATATTTTTTAAATATTAGTTACATGCAGCTTAAAAGAATTGTCTTACCCAATCCAAAAAAAAGAAAAATATATCTGTATTGTTTTTTTTTGAAAAGGCATCTTCGCAACAAAAAAAAACATTAGTATAATTTTAGGTAATTAAAAAGAAGTGTTGTTTGCCATTTTTAATATTTTTTCAAGATATTTAGGGATTTTTAGTGGAATGTATTCCCTATTGAGCAATAGAGCCTTGAAATAGTTAAATAAAGATATATATATATATATATATTATATATATATATATATATATATATATATATATATATATATATATATATATATATATATATATATATATATATATATATATATATATATATATATATATATAATTATATATATGAAGTGTTAAGATTTAACTAAGCTTACAATTTCAGAAGTTGTTTTACTTCTTTTAAAATTTACTCATTTTTTAGCAATTCTGGAAAAACTCTAATTTACTATCAAAGATACTAAATTAAATAATACTACTATTTCTCAAATGATTAAAACTACTTTAGAGAACAAATTTAGATGATTAAGCACGAATCATTTAATTATAGAATATGGCAAGAAATTGCAAATTGGTTCTTGTGGACAATGGCGGGTAGATAATATAATATTATAAGTTAAATCCTTCTTAATGAATTATTAAAATAATGAAGTTACAATCATAGTATGTAATAAATCATATTTAAATTCAGCTGAATCAAATTGAACTAATAATTTTAAAAGAGAAAATGAAAAAAAAACCCTGAAATAAATTTACATAATTTTTATAAATTAAAATTATATTAATTCTAAAGACATAAATGAAGTTCGTGATCACTGTTTTAGCAGATAAAAAAACCAAGTTGTCATGGATGACACCTTGACCGTTGTTTGTAAAGTTACTTACAATAACTGGCCAGTCATCTATGTAAGTGAATCTAAGCAAAAATGGACCAATAGAAAAGCAGGACACAACACTAAAGCAGTAGACTCAGTCCTGGCTATTCACTATAGCAATAAAAACCTTATGTGGTCTTAATGATCCTGTTAAAATCATGAGGAAAACTCTCTAAAAGAATTCTATAAGAAGCTCTACATATTATACAGTAAAAGAAAAACAAAACATTATAAACAAGATGTAGAAGATTTAGAAGGTGAGCATAGCTATTCCAATGCAGTGAGGAAAGTGCTGAGGTTCATGTATCCGATTTTTTTTTCATTTTTAATTATTAATTCAATTTAATTCAGCCTGGTTATTTGTGATTTATTATTTATTAAGATTTTAATTTTATTATTTTACATTCATTTTATTTACAGACATGATATTTTTCTGAGTAAAGCAAATATACCAAATTTAATTAACTAAAAATTGTAATTTTCCTTAAAAGTGTCTTTGTCTAATTGTAAAAATTTACAATATTTATTAATAATCTTATAACTCAACTTACAATAAAAAAGATTGAAGTGTACAGGCATTCAAAAGTCTTAATGAGTTTATCTCTTTGAGCAGTATGTTTGAGCAGTCTCTGAATATTCCATAATTATGAGGGAACACATCGCTTTTCTGCCAAAACACATTTACCACAGCTGCAAAAATAAGTCAAACATTTCAGACCATTATTGTTTACCTTAAAAATACAAACATCTATCACAGGCAGGGATTGCAGATCCTGATAATAGATCAGTTAAACAAGTGAAACTCAACATGAGATCAACAGGTGATGATTTTAGATGTGAAATGATTACCTGTTGCCCATGCATTGAGATATATCACTAGAAAGGACAAACCTAATCTCAATACATGTTAATATGTGTTAATTACGTTATTTCTTTATAAAACTACTTGTATACTATTGAGATTGTTTATACCTTACCTGGTGAGACAGCAAAATATATTTTAAATTTCTTGACACCAAGGTTACTAAAAAAACACAATAATGGTTTGACTGAAAAAAACTAATACATCTAACCTCCTGTGTATATTAATCCCCAAAATGTTGCCAATTCTAAACATTTTTTTAAACAAATGCTACATAGATTATTATTTTTGCTATTGTAAGACAAATCATTTTAAAACAAATAAATATTGTAAACTTATTTTTTTAACACTATAAATGAAATAGTTAGAAAAACTGCTACAAATTCTAGATAGATAGATAGAGTCTTAAAGTGTTATTGTCATTTCTTTTCAGAATTTTTTATCAATATTATTATTATTCTCATGTTATTTTTATTAGGCTTTTATAGGGTTTAAATGTAAAAAGCACTTAAAGCAAAAATTATATATTAAAAAAATGTGTTACAATTCATAGAGTTTGTACTCCAATTAGATAGTTCACAATATCCATATCATATTTATGATAAATGGATAAATCTTTTTAGTAATAATAAGTGCTCCTTACATGTACTAATCAAAGAATAGCTAAATGATTTTTTTTAAAAATAGGGAAAATAAATCAGACTTAAATAAAAATTTAATTTATTAAAAAAGATGTAAATAATAAAAATTTAACATCTGAAGTCCTAGTTTTGGTTTTTGATTGGCTGAAAACTTGACATGTCAAAGAAATATTAGATTGGTTCTACATCAACACCAACATGCTCTCAGTGACAAACATCCCCCATTTCAAGGTGTTTAAGTGCTCATATAGGCGAATTTCCTTAATGCTTTATTCAATATTAAGTCGCTTATAGTTTAAATAGCCTCTCAATAGTTTTTCTCAATAAAAACCATTAAAAAAATGCTAAATCATTAAGCATGTAGTTAGTATTAAATAAACACTATTACACTGTAATAGTAACACACTGTGGATGGAGGAATTGAGTACACCATACACCATTAAATTAAAAATGCTGTACCATCTTAGTCTTTCAATATTCTGCTTAAAACCAAAAATATTTCTAAAATCTTTAAAACTCTATTATTTAAAATAATAAATGTTTCTACAAGAAAGAAATATCAAGGCTTAGCAACTGTCAACTAGTACAATACAACTAAGTAAAACCATGACAGAACAGAATACAATCAGAGTACCTGGTGATAGAAATTAAGACGCATGGCAATGCGTGAATGAAAGGTTTGACACCTGGGATCATAGACCTATTATTACTAGAGGGGCCCTTTAGGTTTAATTGTGAAACATCGAAAAAGTAACCTGACCACCTTCGATTATAAATACAATCAAATAATCAGTAAAAAATTATAATAGCTTATATAGAATAATGTTAAAAAGACAAATTAAAACACAAACAATGTGTAGGAAGCCAAAATCAATAGATTTATTATAACCTTAACTCACTCTTGAAGGAGGTTTCAATGAGGTTACACAGAGCCCCTAAGAGTCCCCATAAGATGTTTCAGGTTTCTCAATATAGTCGAATAGGCTATGCCCCCTCTAGTAATATATCTCTATGCCTGGTACGACAGCTGTCACATTGTCAACCTATAATTCACACATTGTTCTTTGTCGAAAATATATTCAAATTAATCAGTTTTTTTTTCTTAGGCTAATATTTGATTTATATTCCTCAGCTCAAAACTAATTGTGATGTTTAACCATTTAATCTTTAATTAAGTTTAGTTTACGTTTTAAGACCTTTGAATATGAGGCTCTAGTGCCAGAATTACTTCTTTATTTTATTGTTCATTAATCACATCACCATAATTGATACAAACATTAAATAAACACATGTCTAAGTCACAAGTTTTTCTAGTTTAGGCAACTCTTTGGTCACCTAAACTGAATAAGAGTCTCAGAATTGAGTTCTGGGCCCACCAATAAGAGTTTCAAAAAGTTAATCCTTAAACCTGATTGTTAATCGCCTTTTTATAATGACTGCTGCTTTGCCTTAATATTTATTTTGTGGTTTGACTCTTTTCTTTTATTTATAATTAAATTACTCCACATCCCATTTAGTTCCTTTAAAACAGTTGATAAAATTGATATTATTTACATTTTCTAAAACTGAACTGATGCTTTAAGAATGAACTTGAGCTTGAGAATGGCATTTTTATTTCTTAGCTTGCTTTTACTGTTTTACTTTTTTTATTTGTGCTTGAATTATTGTTTAAAATTCCATCTTAATTCTGTCTGCATTTTATTTTAACTTTGTATGTTTAAATAAAACATTTTTATGATAAATATAATAATTGTTTGTAAAAATACAGGGCAGACGTAGGATTTGGTTGGACTCAGGGATGTTAACAGGATTGTAACTCTATTGTAACTGTTCTGACACTGATGATGTCTCGCTAAACTTTAGCAAAAATTTGGTGATTTAAATTACCTTCAAGGGGTGACATGAGAATGAACTTATAGAATCCTTTCACTCTTTAATTTTTTATTATCCATCATCTGATCTAAAATTTTATAATACCAATTATTTTTAAGGTTAATAATAACTAAACCAGATTAAGTGTACTGATGATTCTAACCATATCCTTAGTCTACCCCACATTGCATTTTTGTTTATTATAAGATTTTTTTTCTAACTTGGTACCATTTTGAAAAATGTACACTTTATTTTGCGTTTTTGAAAACAAAAATATATTTAAATTGATGGGGCATAGAGAGTTGAGGCCTGTGTCAGGTTTATAAACTAAAGATATTCCAAAACTTTAAAATGTAACTGTTTAGTATTTCAACAGAATGCAGGCTGTTTTGGACATCCAAATGAATGATATGTTTTATTTAAGCGAGTGAATAAATAATGTTATCTGTGAAGCAGGTGGTATGTGAAGAAAATTTTTTAACACGATAACTCTGGTGAGGAAGTCTGCAAGCTGGGAAAATTTCCTATGAAAAACTCCCTTGTTCCTTGTTACATACATTGCTTCTTTGGCAAACCTACATACACAATAAGTTTTTGCCCATTTCTAGTCAGAAATGTATAGAGATACCTATGAATAGCAATTATAGCTATGAGACAAATAACAAAAATTTTATGATTATATGGCGAACTTGTTTTGGATAAAAAGCAGTTTACAATTAGTGTTGACTAAAAGTGTATATATTCTGTTATTTAAAAAATATATGGTTCTGCAACCTGATAGTCAAAAATATAGTGGATGTTTGACCTTACATAACAATAGCTCTTTAAAATCTCATTTGAAATGCAGCTAGTGTATGGTGAACTAAAACTACCCAGGGCATTAAAGTAACCATCTTGCCCCCCCCCCCTTCTTGCTATGATCATGGCTTAAAATATCTTCAGTTTATATAACCTTATGCCTCACTAATCAAAAGTATCAATAAATACATTTTACAACAGACTATACTCTTTCTACTTTTTTTGTTTACCTTTTGGCTGGTCTTTTACAACTTTTAACTTAAAGAAATTCTTTTTACAGGCTCTACTACTACTAATAAGTTATCCGTATTATGTTTTTAGCTACTGATAGATTTTCCTTGAGTTAATTGTACATCATATCCCGTTTATAGCTGGAGAAATTGAGTCAACTTTTTCTTCAGTAAATATTTTTAAATTAGTATAGTAGAAAAGGTTGAGAAGATCCTAGATCTCAGAAGTTGTGTTTTTGGGAAGCTTTTTGCTAGCCCTAAGAACGTCCTCACCTCTCACCTGACAGAACCTATACTCTCTTTGTACCTGCCCCGATTCCTTAATAAACTGCAGAACATCTCTCCATGGAAGTTTCATTAAGTCGTCTTCTAGAAGAGAGACTACTACTAGATCTTTGTCTAGAACATGCTTTACACATTCCCAAAAAGTGATGTTTTCTGTCCTCCTAAATTTCAAACTTAGAGCTCATTTATTCTGCCTTTAACTTCATGTTATATAGATGCTTTTTAGCCAGTGATGACTGCTCAAGATACCAACCATGCACCTTAAGCTCTTCTTCCTTAACGAGAAAGAATGAGTACATCGACTCATGGCTTTACTGTCTTGCTTTCACGTTTTTCTTACTAGTCTGCTATTAGCTTTTATTTGAAGAATATATCTAGTTTTCACTACTACACAGTCATCTTGAAGGAAGTCAACTTTTCTTTAGGTAAGTCTATTGCTTGCTCTAGTCCCGTGAAAGGTTTAGAGGAGACTTCCCTGGCGAGTTCATCAGTCGTTCCAATTCCTTTTCTCCGTTATGGCCAGGAACCCTGGGAGTGAATTTATTAGTCACTTCTAGTGACCCTAACTTTTGTTGACACTCGCCAGTCATGAGATTTGACTCTCACTGTGAAGCAGCTCTTCACAAGTCATGTTGTATCCTTGTTAATGATTTTATTTAAAGCCAGTCATTTTGACTTTCAACTGAGCGTCCAATCCCTTGTTTCCTCAGCTACATTGTCAATCAGAAACCTACCTTTTTCGATCAGACCCATCTTGTAGAAGCTCGGTCTTAGACCCGTCAGATTTTTTTCGGGATCTTAAGCATCCTCGACGAGAGATTCAATGAGATCTTCCCTTAGACACTTGTTACCCTTCCCTGTGAATGAGTCTTTCTTAGATTTTCCTTAAAACAGCCTCAGCATATGATCCACCCTATTCAAAACCATTCGGCTCCTGGAGCGTTACCGTCTTCTATTTCTCCTAGTCCTACCCATGTCTTCTTCTTTGATCTTCTGATCATCCAGACCAGTCTCTTCAGTCCGATTAGCGATGCTAGTCTCTGGTGCGCTAACTGCCCTGCCTGGTTTCGTGCCTGTTTTTTTCTCTAATACTTTAACAAGTCTTTACAATGTTCACTCCTTGAGTCTGGAGATAATTTAATTATTGTCGTACACTGACAAACCCATAAAAAAATCTTTGTATTGTCCATGTTTTATGCATACTATGTAAGTATAAGAGATGAGTTAAGTTTATACAAAAATTGAAAGGCCAGTCTCTCACACTTAATAGGCGCAGATATGTTACATTGGATAGATACATTGGCAGGTTCAAAGATAAAAATGGACTAACTTTTAAAAATGCAAAGAAAATCATTTAGATTGCAATAACACATAATAGGCAAGTACAACAATGAAAGACAAAGCATAATCCCTTTTAATCCCAAATCTTTTATAATTGGCTCAACATGATTCTTGAATCGATACCAATACAACAAAAAAATATAGAAAAAGTATAGTCTTTCGGCAGGATATGTATTCACTGACAATACTTTAATTTTTAAACAAGATTTGTGTGGTTCAGTTTAGAAAACCCCTGAATATATAAAGTACTTTTATGCCTCTTTAAAAATCAATAATTGTATGTACGCTATGACTGCTTACTTTTAGCATAAAAAAGCAGCTCGAACTTTACCAGGCAAAAATGAAATTTGATCAGGCAAAATGAATGTAAATTTTATGGCTCTTATTAGGTCAACTTACCAATATGAGAAGTCTAGTGTAAAACTTCGTTTAAGTTCTTGGTAATTATCTATCAATCCTTCACATTTCGATTTTTATCTGAAAAAATTGGATGATTTAATAATAACCATCAGTGTTTCACTCATCTAAAGATATTGGATGAGTGAAAAGTTGTGAAGTTCTAAGATGAATCTTTCTTATAATGGCTTCTTAAATAGTCAAATTAAATATGGACACAATTAATCCCCACATAAGATGTTTATGAGCTTTGGAAATCAAGAAATATAATTATTATAAAGGTTAAGGTTTTTGGGTGAAGTCTGAGTCAATATAGTCGATAAATTTGATGTTTCCACTGTGAAGGCATCTTCAGGAAAGTAGGACATCATGGATATATATATATATATATATATATATTTATATATATATATATAATATATATATATATATATATATATAATAGTTTAATATATATTTATAAGTTGGGAACCACTGATTTTTATGGTAAATTTATTTGCAATTTGTTTTTTACTAGATTATGCCAGACAGCGAGATATCTTACGAGATCAGAACTGCTGAGAACTAGAGATATGACACGAAATCACGTCACAACCACAGAGTTTGACGGAAGATTTTACAGTTCAACTCCACAGTTATATGGGTAATCATTTTAATAATGTTTTACTATTCATTTATCACATAACTTCAACGTTTAGTTTTTATTAACCCTAGAGCTTTGGGTGAGAACAACACCAGGGGGGGCAATCTGGAACACCAAAGAAAAAGGAGTATTTCTTTAGCTAGAAATGCTTGCCCTCTTGAGAATAAAAAGTATTAAGGTGATAGTTAGAAAACGATGCGTTTAGTCACAAATCATTTATCAAAAAGACAAATAAATAATTAATCATACTGCACATATTTAGAGGTTCAATTTAACCCTAACACAGAATAGATCAGTCATGTTGAACACTAAAGAAAATGCTCAAAGGGAAATGATCATACTACTGTAAATATAATAATAGTTAGCCACAGTTTATAGCTAGTGACAACAGCATTATGGCCTAAACCTAAGCCAGGGACTCTCCCTTCTACTCTCCCTGGGCCTTACATTGGAGGATTCCGCCGAGGCACTCCTCCAAATTACAAATTTAAAAATGCAGTTTCATAACTTAGAATAACGTGACTGACATCAACAATTGATCAACCAAATGGATTAATTAAAACATGGTTTTTCTTTTAAACCTTTTGTCTTGTTAAATAAATTAAGTAAAAACAGTTTCATGTATTATTATTATGTTTTGTTTTATTCTCAGTGTTCCTACTGGTTAAAGGGAACTAAGTCAAGCACTCTCCCTTTTTTATTTTACTTTTATTATTATTACTTATCCTCACTTACTACAGTAGCAATGTAGGATAGTATTGTGTTGACTCTAAATATTTTAAATAAAGATTTCATCATGATCATCCTTGTGAGGGTTTTTTATGATGTGAATGGTTTTCATCTTGCTGTCAGTCTGTGTCTGTCTCAGGCATGATCCCCCCCCCCCTGTATTCACACTAGATAGTTGAAATTTGAGTCGGGCTAATCCCTACTAAGTGCAGCTGCCAAGTCCTGTCCTCACATTCTATTAACATAGTAATTATAATTTTATGCATGATTTTATATTTAGTGGCAGCGGTAGAACAGAAATAGCAGAAATCGAGACAGTTCTGTGATGTAAGGTTAACGACGGTTGTCCTCAAAGGCCGCCCACACCAATCAATTACAGGTTTGCAATATGGTGAACTCTTAACAATAATATAGACAAAAATTAATTTAAAACTAAAGTTGTAATACAATACGAAAAAAAAAAAAAATATTGTAAAGATATATAAATTAATTATAAAGAATACTTAATTAAGTTTAATGTTTATAAACATTAAACAAATGGTTCTTAAAAAATCATTAGATTTAGATTTATGAGATTTCTTGTTCTAAGCAACAGTAAAACTGATAATACTGGTACTAAATATAAAACTGCTGACTCAGTGTTTTAGTAGATTTTCTATCTAGTTCCTATATTCTTATTTAATACAGTGATCTCACTGAATAATTAAGAAAGAGCTAAAAACACTCCATTGTGTTAGTTACCAATAGCGTGATTAAATCTTCTTTTCTTTCTATCATAGTCCATCAGCTGATAATATATCGAGTAACCAACTTTGGGCTTTATTAGAATTCTTAAATGAATAGGTTTAAATTTAACCAACCAGTAGCATTTATTTGTTGCAATATTTTACCACACATAACAAAGTTGCGATTTAATTCTTTAACCTTTTAAGAATAGTTAAATTAGTAAAATTAAATTTAAATAAATTCCTTTATTGCTTGGTTAAATTTATAATACAAAATGCTTATATACCATAAAATAAAGTCTATTACGCACTTACATTTAAAGTTGTCTCACAAGTTATAGCTGTGTGTGGGAGGTGTAATGAAAACATCTAAATTAAAAGTGCTTTGAGTCTACTCCTGTTTTAAATCAGTAGTACACCAGCCCTACTGCTTCCATGCTGATTCCCTCTTTTTCCTTCCAGCCTAATCAATGTCATCACAAAGTTAAAAACGCAATATTTCGTCTTCCTTTAAGTAATAAGAAAATATTAATCTCAAACCCTATAATGAGGTCTGCAAAAAGGTTGATTCCAAGTAACTAAAAATTAAATTCTTAAATAATTAAACTTAATTAATTATTCTAAAACATTTATAATTAAATAATAAATATAGACCACTTAGAATCTTTATCAACAATGAATTTTCTTTAGTCATTTAAAAATTCTAATAAGTATAATTTTCTATTTTAAAAATGGTACTATAATAAATTCACCATTTGTTGACATGAGAAAGTTGATTTTGACTCGTATCAAACTCAAATTCAACCAATTATATTCTACAATGTTTTTATGAGCCAAAATCAAACCATAGAATTTATTTATTATGTAAACAAAAACTTTTAGGTTAACTTGCCCTTGTTTATCATTGTTTTAAAGATAATAAGAGGACTAACAGTATTTTATAATTTTTTTTTTTAATTTCTTCATTAAATAAACAAAAATGTGTGATTTTATAAAAAATAATAATAAAAATAAAAACAATTAACAATAAAAACATTAGCCCTCCGAGTTTGTAAACAAAAGGCTAGAATATTTCATAGATTAAAAAATACTGAAAATATTTAAAAATTAAATAAATTTGTATCAAGATTCTTAAAATGAATTTGGTGAGTACAAAATCAATGGTACTAGAATATTTAACTAACATACTAGATTGAGAAACATTTTAATATATATATATATATATATATATATAAATATATATATATATATATATATATATATATATTATATATATATATAATATATATATATATATACTTTTTATGCTCATAGCATATTTTTATAATGCTGATAAATATTCTAATTCTTAAGTGATTCAATTTTAAGTTTTAAAATAACTACACATAATATAATACATATTACATAAATGAATAACTTTCCAAAAAATGAATTTACAAGATAAAACTGAAGTATCAGGTATAGACTTTGTTGACTCAGTTACTTTAAGTTATATTTTCTTTAGCTACTTTAATTATGCTGCATTGTTACCTCCTTCAGATTTTGGGAGCAGTCTTAAGAGGCCTATGTAGTTTCAGCGCTTTATTTGCCTCTATGCAATTATTCTGAACTGTACTCTGCTATATAATATTTAACAGATCTACAGAGTCAGCACCATATCATCATCACATAGTGTCTCCCAAGTGTCTTTAAGTAAGTATCTATGAACTTGCCAATTAGCGATTCTGGAATTAAATGATTTCTATCATTATTCAATTTCTTAAGAAGTTCTACTCTCAATTTTGCTGAAGATAACAAAATAACAGTAGGTTCTCTATTTAGCATGAATACATTGTGGCCTGACTGAGATTTGAACCTGGTCTACTTTGTGATAAGTAGTGGGAGACCTTGAAAATGTCTGGCACTCTAACCAACTGACCTATCAGTAAACCCTTATTTTTAAAATTTAATTTTTCTCTATAATATTTTACAATGAGTTACTTTGTCATATTTTAAGATAAAGTAATGGAAATGCCTCATTTTTCTTTTGAAAATTAACAAAAATTAATGTAGCTGCCAGTTTTTCTTAATATAAGTAAGAAATAGATATTATAAAAATGTATTATTGTAACTTTGTGCCAAACTTATGTGATTCTGTAAAAAAAATCGCCATAATAAGATTAACAAAAATTTCCTCATTAAAAATTAATTTTGTATTTGTTTTAATGTGCCAAATTAAATAATATATTAAAAATTATGTTAATGAAAAATTTGTTTGAAAAATTTTTGTTTGAAACACCAAATCAGTATTATTACTTTAAATTACACATACATACTGTATTAATTTTATCACACTTTAAATTACAAAAATGCCAAATTAAATTATTTGTGGCAAAATACAATTATGACAAAAAAAAATATATTTTATGTAAAAAGCAAAATCAGTATTTTTATTCATAGCATGTATTATGTTTGAGTCGTATCCCAAGTTTTAAACAACAGATTGATTAATATGTTGTATTATTTTTTTATTTAAATTTGAATAATAAAAAATATTTTTAATTAAACCAATGCTATGACTATGCTTTGTGTTATAAGTTTAAATAATGTAATTTCACAAAGATGTTGACAGAAACATTGTTCTGATAAATAAATATAACATTCAATAATTTAAATATTGTAATTTCACTAAGCTGCTGACAGAAACATTGTTCTGATAAATAAAAATATAACATTTGATAATTTAAATATTGTAATTTCACTATTGACAGAAACATTGTTCTGATAAATAAAATATAACATTCAATATTAAATATTGTAATTTCACTAAATGTTGACAGAAACATTGTTCTGATAAATAAAATATAACATTCAATAATTTAAATATTGTAATTTCACTAAGCTGCTGACAGAAACATTGTTCTGATAAATAAAATATAACATTTGATAATTTAAATATTGTAATTTCACTAAGATGTTGACAGAAACATTGTTCTGATAAATAAAATATAACATTCAATATTTAAATATTATTTCACTAAGCTGCTGACAGAAACATTGTTCGAATAAATATAAATATACATTTGATAATTTAAATATTGTAATTTCACTAAGATGTTGACAGAACATTGTTCTGATAAATAAAATATAACATTCAATAATTTAAATATTTGTAATTCACTAAGCTGCTGACAGAAACATTGTTCTGATAAATAAAATATAAACATTTATAATTTAAATATTGTAATTCACTAAGATGTTGACAGAAACATTGTTCTGAATAAATAAAATATAACATTCAATAATTTAAATATTGTAATTTCACTAAGATGTTGACAGAAACATTGTTCTGATAAATAAAATATAACATTCAAATTTAAATATGTAATTTCACTAATCTGCTGACAGAAACATTGTTCTGATAAATAAAATATAACATTTGATAATTTAAATATTGTAATTTCACTAAGATGTTGACAGAAACATTGTTCTGATAAATAAAATATAACATTTGATAATTTAAATATTGTAATTTCACTAAGCTGCTGACAGAAACATTGTTCTGATAAATAAAATATAACATTTGATAATTTAAATATTGTAATTTCACTAAGCTGCTGACAGAAACATTGTTCTGATAAATAAAATATAACATTCAATTAAAAAAACATTAAATCATATAAATGATAAATAAGTTGATAGATTCAATTAAAACTAGATAAATAAAATCCCACAGCACAGGACATCCATCCATCCTAAAGTGGGAATTTATTCCAACCAAATATATTTAGAATGTTTATAATTTTTAGTAAATAAAGGATTTTTTTCTGTCTGATTTATAACTCATAGTAGACTATAACTCTGCAAAGCTTAGTGGAGTGATACTTACCATGTACATATAATGTAAGCAAAATAAAATGATTTCAAGAACAATACATAAAGTGAGATGCAATATAAATGTGTTTTTGACAGATTGTAGTAGAATACCACTTTAGTTCAGGGTAGTTGGAATGGGACTTATTTGTGTGACAAAGGCAGAAGCAGGTACCTGGTAGAAGTCTAACTCAATCCTAAGTAATTTAATAGAATATTAACTTAAATTCCATATTGAGAATGAGCTGAAACATATAGAAAAATACACAATAATTTGATGTGTCAATTGTACTGAAAAATATTACAGAAAGCTTTAAACTATTTTAATTGATATAAAATTTCAAATTGTAGAATAAAATGTTGAAAATTTGTTATAATTAATTATACTTAACATTAATAATTTTAAACGCAATTAACTTATGTGTTAATAATATTATTCATTATTATTTTAGCAATTTGTTAATTTTACGTAAAATGTTATTTTCTTGTATTGAACATTTAAAACGTCTCAACGATATTAAAAAATAGATTTTAAGCTAAAATACAAAATAATATATAATTTTACTGAATGAATAATAAAAAAAATATTAAACAAAATATTTAAAGCACCTTAAAAATGTGAATGAAAACCTGACTAATATTGAAAGTGAAAAATAGACAAAAGAAAGTTGTGTTGACAAATTAAAAACCTCATAAGCATTATTTTCATCATGAAAATTCCCTAAAAAAATAACTTAGGCTTTTGAAAAATGAACTAAGGCTCCGTAGGTTCTATTCCTAAGTTTTAATATGTTGGTTCACACTGAATTCAGAAATAGGTTTAGATGTGATAAGAGTGGTAAGTGCAATACGACTTTTCATAATAAAAAGTGATACACCTATCTCACACACCTATCTCATAATGTTTCATTATTTTGGGTAAATAAAAATTAAACCAATACATGCCCTGTCATGATTTCCTTTAAAGTTTCTCCTAATTAAGTCATACTTTTCTAATCAATTCGTCTTAAAACAAAATGTTGGACATATTCTGCTGCATATTCTGTACTCTAATTTTATGAGTACTCTCTAGTAATAATAACAATATAATTGAATCATAAATCAACCTGATACATTTCTTTTCCATCTTTTTAACTAATTTTATAAAAAATGTCATCATTAACAACTTAATTAAAATGGGAATTTAAAAAAATACAAATTTAACTAAAATACACTCTTAGCCAAAACTTTTAAAATCAAAACTTGATCTAAATTATTACAAAAGGAGGACACAATACCTAAATAAATAATTAAATAACCCAATAATATAAACGTTAAATTTAAAATTTTATAAATATATATAAATAAAATTATATTCTACGTTATTGCACTAAATGTTTTATCAGTATTATTATATTTTTCCAAAATACTTTTTGTTAATTAAATGTAAAATAATTGTTAATATTGATATAAAATGGTGTATTTAATAATAATTAAATTAATACTAAATATGTTATGTTTTACTGAGGTCAGATTAATTTTTATTGGATTAAATTTGAGGTTTTTTGTATTTGATTTATTTTATATTAAATTTGGCTGAATAATAGGATCATTGTACTACTTGGTGTTGGCTAATTTGTTCAAAAGGTGTTTCTTTTGGTATGAACACTTTAGTTTTAAATAATTATAATTAAACTTGGTTAATGAATTTTTATATGATACTGTTTAGGATATACATTAAAATTAAAAATACAAGATTAAATATTATTAATATTAAGCAGTTAATGTATTTTTTGTTGTCAAGAAGTCCATTTTTAATTTGAACATCGGAGACAGCCAAATTTGAAATGAGGCTTCATTGTCTTACGTTTTAAAACATTGGAAGTAACATTTTAAAAGTATTGGAAATGTGACAAAGCAGTGTTTGTCATTGAAGTAATCAGTCATACATGAAGCTGTAAAAAGTTTGCTTTTGACTGACAGTTGAGTTAACATCAATCCCATGTAAGATTACAAGCCAGTGCTGTTAAAATAAAAAACCTTTTTCATGGAGGAACTCCTCCAGAGCTCACTCAATAGTGTCGATGAAGCCTTTTGAGCAGCCACCAAATACAATCAGTCAAATTTTAGAATTATTCTTTAATCATTATCAACTTAATTTGATTATTTGAATACTTAATTAAATTAATTGTTAAGTTATTGAAAACGTAGCCATTTTTCCCTTTAGTATTTATTTTCTAATTTATTATAAATAAATAAACATTTACTAATAATATACGCTCAAAATATTGTATAATGTGCCTGTATTACAAATGCATTAATTTAAAAAAAATATATATTTAATGTATCTTAATTGATTTAGTTTTTTGGGTGTGTTGCTAAGTAACCACAAGTAGCCTGTGATGAGGTTTTTGTTTTCTAGAAAACAAAAACATTTTGATAAATAATAGATAATATACAAGAAAATTATAAGAAAATAGTAAACATTTTAAGTAGAACTATAACAAAATTAAAACTAAATTTAAATATATAAAACAAATTTTTATCAATTATTAGGCATCGAATTTAACTGAAAGCAAGTAAAAGTTAACTTGAGATCAAGGAGTCAAGAGAGAGACTTATTCAAATGTTTCAGGTATATATATATATATATATATATATATATATATATATATATATATATATATATTATATATATATATATATATTATATATATATATATACATACTAAAAGCCAGGCTTGAATAATGTGATTCTTTTAGAGAATTTGATTAGGGCAAGTTGATTTCATTTTATTCAATAATACAACATAGCATATCATGTTTAATGAAGCTGATTCATGCAAAGAACATTCTATACATAACGTTAAGTATTACGGATACACACACAAGTATTAATAATAGTGATTCTTTTTGTACTGTGTTTTACAGAGTATAGATCATTGTCTACATTGCTTTAACACTAAGTTTTGCTGAAAATAGAGCTCAAATGATTAAGAAGCAACATAGTCTGCCTCTCCAGGGTGGAACACCTCATAGAATCGTGCAAGCTTTAAATTTTGGAAAACTATCCAATTTTAGTTTTCTTTAAATAGGTGGCTTCTTGGAACCATTATTCAATTGAATAATGGTTCATTTTATGAGAGAATTATTTTTATAAGAGAGCCTTTTATGCATTAATTTAGTGTTTATGCTGACGTCATAACTTTGGTTTAAGCTTTTTTGTTTTGTTTATTTTTATAAATTTGATCAACTACAAATATGTTTTTTTATTTTTTACGCAAGAGCAACAGGGAGCTGCTTATTCAAAGAACTAAAGTTAATATGATAAATCAAAATTTTGAGTGTGTGCAATTATCAGTTTTTCAAGCTCATGGACTCTCCAAATATCAAGTTGCTTATTCCTTGCCTTATATTGTGTATTGAGTGATCATAATTAAATTATATAAAATTCTCAGAGTAAAACATCTGGTTACAAATTAAAGAAAAATGACCGTTACTAATCTAGTAGAATCAAGTGGTTTAATGTGAAGCAAAAATAATGGTGAGCTCTGGTTGCTTTGTTTAGTCAGTTTTTAATAAATAGAAACCTATCAAGTTGTTTTTAACTTTGAAGCAGATTTTAACATTATCATTTTTTATTTTAACTCAAATTGGCTGTACCAGATTCAGCTCTAACTCTCAAATTGACACAATTACTATTTAAGTTCTCCTCAGGTTTTAGAGATTTTTTTACTTTTTGGTCTATCTCTGGTACTTTTGTAACAACACCCAAATTTTGTTTAGTTATATATTTTTAGGGTAGAAAAAATATGGAACAAATTGAAGAGTAATAAAACAGGCTCTTCAATAATGAATTTAGGTAGGAAATTTAAATGTTTCAGTTTTATGTTTATATATGTTGTGGTTTATGTGAAGGAATTTACCTTCAAGACAATGTAATATAAATTATTTTGTTTATTTGGAATATTAGGTTTTATGAACACTGAGCTTGAACTTCAAACATCTATGGCTTATTTTTATTTACTTCAATAAAACTGAGCATTGGAGGTGTGTAATATAACTACAAAATATCTCCACAAAACATTACATAAACAGAGCCAGCTATCAATCTTACGATCATCATCAGTGCCAATGAAATGGTAAGAACAAGACCTCAGTCAGACCTTTTAGACCGAGTTATATAAAGGACTCAGTGAGACAGAGCCATATAAAGGACTCAGTGTAACTTTTAATCAGAGCCCTTTATCAATACACTGACGTAGATGATGAGATTAAAATCTCTGTTTAGCCTACTAAACATTTTGTGAAGTGATTTGAGTGTTTTTTTGTTACTTTTTAAATTTTAGATGTAATTATTTTGTAATCATTATTTTAATTGAAGTTCTTACTGAGGCATTAAAGATCATTACTTATCAATATAATTCTCGATTATTACAATACATATTCTCGATATTGAGTAAGACTTATTCCCAAAAATATATTTTAACATAAATACTTTTTGCTTATTTCCATGTTATAACAACTCGAAAAATAATGTATTTTAGATGAGTTTTCTTAAATGCCATTTTACAACCACTTTTTTGGCATTGGTCTACTTGGATCATACAGCCATATAATTAAATAGCCACTTGGACCCATAAAAGTTTCCATAATAGTGTTCATAAAATTTTTATTTCTTATTTATATTAATTTTTAATTTATATTTAATGCACAGGATTTTTTTAAATTGTTAAACACGCAAGAATAAATTAAATAAGTGGGATCACATTAATAAATGCTGCTTGTTATTTGAATTTAAAATAATAATTAAATGATAAAAGCTTTGGTTATCAAATAATTAAAGATGGTCTATCATTTGAAATTCCACTTATTTGAAAAAGTCATATTTTTGTTTATAAAAATTATTTGAGAAAAAAACTAATATAATGTGTAAATAAATAAACATTTAAATAGATATGAACAACAATATAATATTATTGTCAAAAAAATAATAAAAACAGGACGGATTTTAAATTATATCTTTGTTTTCTTTGTTTCTTTAATTATGTATTTTTTATTATATTTTGGCAGAGCTCAACAAAAATATAACAATACTTTACATTTCATGTAAATAAAATTATTTAAAAATGCTTTAAATGAAATTATAATAATCAAAAGACATTGTTTTAAAAGAAGCCTAAAAATAAAATTTAAACAAAAAATATTGAGTGGTAACCAAATAAATTATTTAATTAAAATAAAGAAATGTTATATGTAGATTAATTTTAGCCTCTAAAGCATTCACTAATAGATTTTAATTCTCGAGGCATTTTTGTATTGGATTACTTTTAGAATAATACTTGTGTAGGAGGAGCATAATACTTCATGTCATGTAATCTACTGAAATTTATCATATTATCGAGCAATTTTAAGAAAGCTTCACTACCATTCACACACTTGAATTAATATTTATGACCAACATTATTGAATCTTCATTTAGATTTCCATTATAAATTTTATTCTTGAGCAGTATAATTGTTAAATTTAAAATTAATTCATCCAAATTTATTAATAATGTTGCTTTGAAATTTATTTTAACATATATCCTAAAAATTGCATTTGTTTTTTAGTTGGATTATCAAATGGTCTCCAGACTAACTTCTTCTGCTCCTTTTATATCCGTATTATCTCAAGTGATTAATAATATAACCTGTCAAGAGCTTAGACATGAACTCTAAAAATTTACTTTTACAGTAAAATCCTTCAATACCAAATTATTTACACAATATTAAATAGTTACAGAATCTTCTTAAAAATTGTTATATATATAAAGATGTATATCAGGTGTCAAGTTATCTACAAAGGAAACAGAGTATAAATGTCTAAAAGTGTCTCAAACACAAGACATGCTCTAAAAAATGACATGATCATTACACTTCTATTTCATTTTTTTAATATTTATTTGGCTGTCACTTCAAGTAACAGGTCTAATTAGAACACCGTCATCAAAAGTTATTTGCACCTTTCTTAAGAGATTGTAAATAACTAACTAAGACCTTATTTAAAATTACTATTAATGAATGTAGTTAGTTAAACAAAAATAACTTGAAAATAAGTATATACTAAAAATATTAAAATAAATGTGAATTAAAGTTTTTATTGCTAAAAATGTAATGGGAAATAATATATAAAATATTTTTTTTAATTTTTAATGTTAGTCAGAGAGCATTAGAGAACGCACTTTTATAATGATAAAATTATTGAAAAAATAAGGTGAGCATTAATGGAGTTTTTTTTAAAAAAGAAGTCTCTCCACAGAAATCTTAAGTGCTTTTATCATAACAAGACAAGCTCATCATCAGTGGTTGCCTAACAGACAATGTAATACATTAAATCTGACAAATTTTAGTCGTCTCTTATTTGTCTGATTTATTGTAATATATATTGTTTCTTAATCATGGCTTTAGATTTATTGAAAGCTCTCGCTTAGGGTTTTGACAAAGTTAAGTCATTTCTAATGTTTCTTATACACAAAGTTATGAGTCATTCCTTAAGTTTCTTATGGTTTGTTTTTGACAATGTTATGTCATTCCCAACATTTCTTATGATTTCTTATTGACAAAGTTGGATGTAATCCATTGTCAATGTTATTTACAATTAACGACGTTTCGGGAGCAGGTGCATCTCCCCTAATCAAGTTCGTCTTGAGAAAGACGGTGTCTCTTATGTGTAGAGTGTCAGGATTTTAACCTGACTTAATAGGCAAGTATCAACGACTTTACACAGCACTTTGAAACGTATCTACCTGGGAAAGTTGTTGACACTTCCCTACTAAGTCAGATTAAAATCCTGATACCCTACACATAACACAGACCGTCTTTATCAAGACAAACCTGATGATAGTAGAAGTACCTTGTCACGAAACGTTGTTAATTGTAAATAACATTGACAATGAATTACGTCCAACTAATTTTACTCAAACTTCACCATTGTCAATAACTTTCAAATCTAAGCTAAGTTTATAAGTCATTTCTAAAGGTTCCTATGGTTTGTTACAGACAAAGTTGTGTGTCATTCCTTAAGTGTCTTATGCTTTACTGACTATAAACCCAAAGTTTAATTAATTGAATTACAATACTTTATATCTTATTTACAAAGTAAAATACTGAGGTTTTCTTATAATAGAATAAGTAATAAAAATTAAATGTTTTTAAATTAACAAATGCATTAGATAAACACAAGATCTAAAAAAACTTAAAATAGATCCAAATTTAGCAAATTTTTCTAGACTTCATTTTTGGAAATGTGGAAAAAACAGAATTTTTACTATTATTTCATAAGTCAAAATATTAGTTAAGAGCCCTATATAAATAATTTAAAAAAATAACCATTCTAAATAAATAATTTAAAATAATTAACCATTTACAATAATAATTTGGAATAATTAATCATTTATTTCAAGTAACAAGAAATCTTTACATGAAATACTAGTAAATTAATTCAAAACAATATTTTTATGTATTAACTAAAAATTCTATTCAAGGAATCTCAGTATTTTGAAATAAAAATGTATAAAAAATTATTGGATTTTATTTGGTGAATATAAGCACTTGTTACGAACATTGTGAAGAATTACTAAATAATATTCTTTATTCTAAAAATTTAAAAAAAAATGAATGAGATATTGAGGCCTACTTAGCTTGTTCAGATAATTCAAAGATTTTTTTTCATCATAATAGATAAAATTGTTTTATCGATGAGATAAAATACATTTTACATACTTATAATCATAGAGATATTATTACTAGAGGTCCTATTGGCTGAATTTTGAAACATCGAAAAAATAACCTGACTACCTTCGACTTATGATTTAATCAAATAAACAGAACAAAATTACAGTAACACGTATTGAATAACGTTTAAATACATATTAAAACACAGATAATGTTCTGAGGGCCAAAAACAATTGATTTATTTTAGCCTTAACTCACTCTTGAAGGAGGTTTCAATGAGGTTATACAGAGCCCCTGAGAGCCCCAAAGAGATGTTTCAGGACTCTCAATGTATTAAGATATACTAAGTATATATCTTTATATATACTTAGTATATATAAATATATATATATATATATATATATATATATATATATATATATATATATATATATTATATATATCTTATCTAGTATATATCTTTATGCTTATAATTTATTATAAAGTTAAAAAATAACTACAATATTAATCAAAACGTTGACTTATTTTTATCAAATGTAATCAACAAGAACTATTGAAAAGTGTTTATCAAAATTTAATCAACAAAAATGAATAAAATGGTTATTAAAATACAAATTACATGTCAGTTTTGCCTCTAAATTATTTTTTTAAACAAAGCTACTTTAGTAATTAATTTTTTTTAAATAACTATTAAATAAATTAGAAAAACTTTTTAAACTATTAAACTGCTGAAGAAGACAAGTATCAAACAAATTAATATGACAATGGACAGTATTTGCCAGAAATTTAAAAAAATAGTCAGGCAAAGTGTCACCTGCCTCAAGACACAAATTCAAATCAATGTATATTAAGTGTAACTTTTAATCCCATGGCAGGTAATACTTTACCGTGACTGTTTTTTTTATTTTACTACCCTGTTTTTAAAATTCTAGTGTCAGATCAACCTAATAGCATTTTCCTGTCTGAAAATAGTTAAATAATGATTTATTTTTCTGCCACAACTAGATAAACACTTTTAATGTTAAATCATAATTGAAAAATAAGGTTATAAAATTCTTTCAAATTTCTTATAACTTCTTATAAACATATTTTAAAATTATTTAAGCTTTACAGGTTAGTTAATTAAACTGTGGAGACCCACGGTGGGATTTCAAAGAAAAATCATTCTACAGTTTTTTGCTATTTATTTAAAGACCGACTAGTTTTACAGGCCATCATCAGTGTCAATACACAAAGATGTTGGGTGTTTATGTCTGTTTTGTATAAGACACAAAACAAAAGAAGTTAAAAAAATATATTTAAACCTTATCTGGTGAATTAAATTTAAAATGCCTTCTCAATCAAGTGATTCATCTTTAACAAATAAAATCCAAAATTAAATTAACTAAATTAAATATTAATTAACAAAAAATAATATATTACTATGTACCACAAGCTGATATTATATTATTTGTATAAAGGTTAATAATTAAATAATTATGTACAGTTACTTAAATATTTTGTTATTCCACATTATAACTTTAACATGGTTTCGATGTTAAGTTGTATCAAAAAATAATTTTATTACTATCCTGTTTCTATATATTAATTGTCTTCTTTTTATTATTTTATGTATTTATTAATAATTTTAACCGAAGTATTTGCTCATATGCCTGTCTAATTTGATTAGAAAAGATGGAATTACACTTTATGTATGGTTGAGTGTGACTTGTATGTCTGTCAAAACATTTAGAAAAGTGTCACTTGAACTTAAGTTATTCTTTGAAGTTAAGTAGATCTTAAGTGACTGTCAAATCAAGTTTATGAAAGAGGGAAAGAATATGACAGCACAGTAATGATTGACCAATCAAAGTCAACAAATAATTCCACTTGGCATAAATTGCCTTATGACGATTCCATTAGCCTCTCCTTACAAGGAGAAAATGTAAACTCTTAAACCATATGAATAACACTGTATACTGTCCTAAACTAGGAGTAAGACAGTGATCTTCAAGTGAGACGATGCTTTCTTTACCCCTCTAGATGTGAAGGAAAGAATTCTTGTCAAAAAGAAGTAGAGACATTGAAGATACTCTTCTGCTAAAATGGAGGGGAGGGGGGGGGGGGTTATAAATTGAATTAAATGAGTATTAAAAATTTAAGATAACACTTCTATTTTCATTCTGCACATTTTGTGTCTATTTTTACCAGCCTTATATGACAATGCAATTTTAATATTATTTTAATACTTATAGATCTGAAATTAGAATCATTACTGACTCAACAACAAAGTACAAACACAATTGGTTCACATTCATACAGAAAAAAATATAACAACTATTTCTCTTAGCCATTTATATTTGGGGTTTTAAATTCTATTTAGAATAAAAAATTTCAGTAGAACCTGTATAAAGCTTTATATATAGCTTTTTACTAGTTTTATATACAAAGAATAAGCCTATGTAGGTTTCAAGCAAGTATAGTTACTTGTCTTTTGTTATTATTTTTTTGTTAATGATATAAAGAAACACAGGCCTATCATGTACAAGGAAACATCTGAAGATGCTGCTAAGTTATATTCAAATAAATTAAGCCCCAATATGATACAAGTCACTCACACAGTTAAGTAAAATTCTAAAATACCACCGCAAATCTCTATAACGTTTTTATGGAAAATTCTTTGGTTAAATATAATATGTTAACTTCTTTTTACTGTTTTATTATTTTTTTTTAAATATTTAACTCATCCTTTTCCCTTAAGAAAAAACTTAAACCAAATTAAGTATCTCTTTTTATTTATTTATAATTTTACAAAATTACTTAAAGAGCCCGAAGAGAATTTATCTATTTAAATATCAAAAATATATATATAAATAAAATAAATGTTAGAGCAAATTTAAAACAAATTATTTTTGACTTTTTTAAAAATTGAAAGTATTAAATGTTTTTCAAAAAAAATACATGTTTTTTCTTATAATGTGGCTCATCAGGTGCTGTAAGTAAAAAAATAAAAATATTAAAAATATGAAACGGAAAAAAATAAAATCTCGCCAAGAGAGATGAATGTATTTAGTTGTTGATTTTTTATGTTTGATTGTTTAATTTATTTATGTAATATATACGACAGTAAAACAAAGAAATACAAGTTTTCCTAAATACATTTGTTTTAACTATACCCATACTTATTTTTGAAAATTCTGTTGGAAAAAAGCTTTGAGATACCTAAATGAAAACTACGTCTGAATGTTGATTTTTGTACCAAGTTCATGAAATTGCAGTTATGGAGTTATCAAGACAGAGATATACAAAAAAACATAGAAATTTGTCAGGTCTTAATAATGCCAAGGTCTTCTCAGAAATTGTCTTACTGGCATAAGACATTTTAAGAAGATTAATCCAATAATTAAATTAGCCAAGTTGCCAATGAAGAATTTGATCATAAAATTAATTTATTTATTACTAGCAGTGATACTTAAGGTTTTCTCGGCAAATAGTTTATTTATCAAACAACAAATTTTTAATTAGTCTTTTAAGGATTTCACAGACAAAAATTTCTAAGTACTTGTAACAGCAAGAAAGTTTTTTATTAAAGATCTTTTCCTCCTTTCTGTAACTATTTTTTTTTTGTTTTTCGATTATTTTCAGTGCTACAGTATATTTGACTTCAATTTAATTGTTGTTTTTAGCCTATTTTAATCATGAAAATGTCGCTTAGGAGTTTAATCGGATGACGAAAGTTAAGGAGGGATCGATTTATATTGGCTTCCTGATACCAAAAATATACACCGAAAAAAAGTAACACACACACACACACACACACACACATATATATATATATATATATATATATATATATATATATATATATATATATATATATATATATTGTGTGTGTGTGTGTGTGTGTGTGTGTGTGTGTGTGTGTGTTAGCCTTACACATGGCTATATACGTGCCAAATCTGAATTTTTTTTTCGCTACATTTTTCCATGTTTTATGATTTTTCAAAAGTTTTGCTGAGTTATTAACAGCAAACAGAGATTAGGCTAAACAGCTTAATTAAGTTTAATCTATTTAATTTTAATTTTAACATTTTAATCAATCGAAATTCCAACATGGGGGGGCTGGCGACATGTTGTCCTAATCTTTGAACCCTAATATTATCGAAACGGGGCAAGCACAAAATTTAAATTTGAGGCACAAATTAGCTCAAAATTATGTCACCGGTCCAATGTCGAAGTTCCACCATGGGGGGGGGGGGCTGGCGACATGGCCCTTGTATAGATAATTTTTTGACTTTTATTTTCATTTTTAATACCACCAATACACATTGTAATCGCGTACTGACAGTACTGAGGCATCATTTATGCCGTAGGTACAAAGGAAAAGTATCGTATTTGCAAAAAAAAATCGAAAGTTGGGATGTCACTGGATTATCTGTTTCAGGTGTTTTTCCTTTAAGACCTTCTGATTGTTTTTCACAAAGTTGCCCGTCTGTATATGTGTGTGTCTGTTATCATCGTTGCTCTTTGTGTATTTATGCTGGTAGGGACGATCAGCGCCAGATTAAATGGCTGAACGGGCGGCCGCCCGGGGTGCAAAATTTTGGGGGCGCAAAATTAAGATTCTAGGTATTGTAAAAAAATCTGAATGTTAAAAAAATTATTAAATCAGAGATAATTTTTGTACAATTAAGTTTATAAGAAGTATATAAGAAAAGTATTGTGTATGTCTGTTATCATCGTAGCTCCGCTCCTTGTGTATTTATGCTAGAGAATTAAATTTTTTTTTATGACATCATTAATCCGCATTAATGTCAGCAAAAATTATATAAAATCAAAAAACGCAGAGAAATAATGGGATCCGATTGAAATTTGACACGCATGTATAAGACTAACATATGTTCCAAGTTTCATATTATCAGCATTAGTTCAATTTTTATGGAATGACTTATGTACGTTTTTTAAAAAATTGTAAAGAATTTTTAAATGATTCATTTGAGTTGAAATTCAGTACAAGTAGGTAAACATCTTTACTTAAAAAATAAGTACACTAAGTTTCATTTCAATGCGACAAGTATATCCATGATTTTTGTTGGATCATAAAAGTTAAGCAGCATTGAGGAAGGTCAGTGCTGTATGGTTGACCGCTGAGAATAAAACAGATGCATTTGCAATCTGAGAACGAGCGAAGCAAGTCCGAAAACTTGTTGGAGTTTAAATTTGGCGAATTGCATTAATCCAAAAAGTTTCTAGTAAATTATATATATAGTTTACTAATTAATTTATATATATATATATATATATATATATATATATATTAATATATTATATATATATATATATATATATATATATATATATTATATATATATATATGCCTTATCTCATTTGGAAAAAACTACGTTTTTTTAAAGCCATCTGACTGAGACCTTAAAATGACATATGTCAATCAATAAAATAAATAGGGTAAACATTTTTAATGGATTTGTACACTAGATATCTTATATATCTTATATAAGTTTCAAATATTAGTATTTTATTTGATTTAAAGTTTTTACTATAATCAACTATTTCTCATTATACTTTGTTATTTTTACAACCTCGGATCTTAAGATCTTATAATCTTAATTTTTATTCTTATTTTATTACATCTGTAGTTCTAATGCCTATACTATTCATTATGTTCTATAAAGTTTTAATATTATTTATTTTTCTCTTTGATTTGTCAGGTTTAAGTAAAAAAATGCCATAAAAATTAGCTGAAATAGCAGATTTTAAAGTTCCCAAAATCTTTTTTTGCAGGTGTGTAAATTATAATAATATAATAATAATTGTTGAACTTTTGAATTAAATCTCCCGCCTCAAGCACCGTGTATCTCTGTTTAACTTTTTTATGTACTACCCCATGCTTCTTTCTGTAAACTGTTCTGTTAATAAAATATAAGAGTATGTTAAAAGTAAATTGTTAAAGTGTCGGATTTATTATTTTATAACAAAGGTTATGGGCCCAGGAGTGCTTAATTTAAGATTTTAATTTTAAAGTTTTGTTCGTGAGATTATAAAGTGAAGAAAAATGAGTGGATCGCAATCGATATTACTGCCTCAGTTGAGTGCAACAAATTTTTCCAACTGGAAGTTTAGGGTCCGGATTTTACTGGAAGAAAAACAGGTAATTAGAGTTTTGAGTATGAATAAACCGGGAATTAATGCTTCTGAAAAGAGCATAAAAGATTTCGAAAAGCTGGATGCTACAGCCAAGTCAGTCATTGTACAGTGCGTTACCGATAAACACTTAGATATAATTAAAGATGCTACTACAGCATCAGAAATGTTGGAATCGTTAGAAAAAGTTTTTAATAGAAATAGTATGTTTACTAAGCTCTCTCTGAAAAGAAAACTGCTGAGGCTAAAATGTAGCAAAGAAACAAAACTAGAAGACCATTTCAAAAATTCGAAAATATAGTGAGAGACCTGGAAGCCCTTAAATCAAAGATAGAAGAGGAAGATAAGATTTGTTACTTGTTAATATCATTACCGGAAGAATATGACCAAGTTGTCACGGTCATCGAATCAATGTCAGACCTAACTATGGATTATGTAAAATCAAGGTTGCTCGATGAGGAATTAAAAATTAGTTTTAAAACTAAATCAGAGGATGTTGCTGTAAGCAATTCACAAGTATCATTCAAGGCTGGTCCAAGTAGCAAACCCGTTTGCTACGGATGTGGCTCAGATTCTCATTTTAAGAATAACTGCCCTAAAAATACAAGATATAGAGGCAGAGGAAGAAATAACTATCGAGGTAACAACTACAGAGGCCGATATAATAACAATAGAGGTGGTAACAATCACAAAAGGAATCAACGTCCGGAGCTCATCTTACAGCGGCAGAAAATGAAATTAGTTTTGTGCTTTTAATTACAATGCTACTGTAAGTAATGATGACGAAATATTTATTTTAGACTCAGGTGCTTCTCACAATATGGTCAAAAGTAGTCTTGAAAAATTCATGACTAATATTAGCGTTCAGAATGTCATTATAAAAATTGCAAATGGCGAGGAACTTGTTTCCACTAAAAAGGGTACAATTAAATTAAATATTCAAGGAAAGACTGTAAATATAGAAGCCAGCATTGTACCAGGGCTTGACCACAACCTTTTATCAGTATCAAAATTATCTCAGAAAAATAATTGTGTTATAACTTTTAAAAATGACATTGGACTAATCCAGGGATCAAATTTTGAACTTGTTTGCGAAAAATCTAATTTATTTATATTAAGAGTCAAATTATTGGAAACTTGTAATGTTGCCAAAATAGAAAATGATATGATATATCACCGTCGATTTGGGCACTTGAACCGTAGGGGATTACAACTTCTTGGTTTGCCATATTCGTCTGATAAATGTCCAGAATGCATAGAAGGTAAAGGTACTAGGTTACCATTTAAAAGAAATATAAAAAGATCAAATAATATTGGTGAATTAATACACACAGACCTATGTGGTCCTATAAACCCAGCTACCAGTGCTGGAGAAAGATATTTTCAGGTCATTGTGGACGATTATTCTCATTTTGTTACCGTATATCTCCTTAAGCAAAAATTTGAAGTAGAATCAAATCTTAAGAATTTTATTATGTTTTTGAAGAAACAAATGAATGCTGATGTGAAACGTATACGTTGTGATCAAGGAGGTGAGTTTTCATCATCTAGTTTCAAAGAATGGACAAATTCCTTAGGAATAAAAATGGAGTATACAATGAGCTATAGTCCTCAGATGGACGGAAAATCTGAGAGGATGAACAGGACTCTATTGAATATGGTCAGAACTAAATTAATCGACTCAAAGGTTCCAAAACATTTATGGGGAGAAGCTGTACGCTCTTCTGCTTATGAATTAAATAGATCACCGAGTACTGTTTTGAAACCTGGGGAAACACCCGCAAAAATTGTGGTATGGAACAAATGATATTAGTAAATTAAGAGTTTTTGGTTGTCGATCTTGGTTGGTCTACCTGCCAAAAGGAGATAAGCTCGACCCAAGGAATTCACGAGCAGTGATGGTAGGTTACTGTAGTGGTGGTTATAGATTATGGATACCCAATGAAGATAAACTAGTTAATTCTAGAGATGTTAGGTTTGATGAAACAATAATGGAGTGTAAGGATAGTGAAAATAAAAATATTTCTGATACAATGAAAGAAAATGCTAGTCTAGAAAAAGACACTAATGATATACAAAACTTGGATCAACATGAAAATAGTAATGAGATTTCTAACAATTTAGATGAAGAAGATAAAGTTAATAATACTCAAACCCGCCATGGTCGTCAAGTGAAGAAACCCAGTTATTTAGATAGTTATGATGTATACTTATCTTACTGTTTGATATCACACACTAGTAATGAACCTGAAAATTTTGAAGATGCCTTTAAAAGAAAAGATTGGAAAATTGCTATTGAGAAAGAACTATCAGCTCACGAAAAACTTCAAACATGGTCTCCGGTCACCCAACTTCCTAAAGGTAAAACAGCCATAGATACCAGATGGGTATTTAAAATTAAAGAAGATGGCACAAAGAAAGCCAGACTTGTTGCAAAGGGGTTTCAGTGCGATAAAGACAGGGATTTTAATTCTAATATGTATGCTCCAGTGGCCAGAATGTCAACTGTGAGACTCCTATTTGCCAAGGCTCAACAAAATAATTGGCCTATTAGGCAGCTAGACATTCCAACTGCTTTTTTAAATGGAAATTTATCTGATGATATTTACATTAAAACTCCTGAGGGGGTTAATGCTACGTCGTGCTACCAAAAACTAAATAGAGCTTTATATGGACTAAGAGAGTCCCCCAAATGCTGGAATGAAACCTTTAATAATGAAGCCATCAAAATGGGATTTAAACGCTCTGATTATGATTACTGTCTATATATTGGTAACAATGTCATTCTACTAATTTTTGTTGATGATGCTATCCTTGTGGGAGAAACCTGAAAAATAGAACAAATTGTTAAGAAATTACAAAAATATATTTAATGCTAAAGATTTAGGTGAAGTATCTACATTTCTTGGTATGAAAATTGATAGAGAAAATGAAAAACTCACTATAAAACAACCTAATATGATAGATAAATTACTAGAAACTTACCATATGTCTGATTGTAGAGGTGTGTCCACTCCTATGGTGGTAGGATTTCATCATAATGATAATGATGTTATTTTACCTGAGGATTACCCTTACAGACAGCTCATAGGAGGTCTTATGTATCTAGCTTTAACTGGAAGACCTGATATACTTTATTCTACTACATACCTTAGCAGAGTACTTAATAAACCTACTTACCAAGCATGGTCTGCTGCTAAACGTATTCTAAGGTATCTTAACCATACTAAGCATTTTGGAATAATTTATAATAAAAGTGGTTCGAATGAGTCACTTATTGCCTACTCAGATGCTGATTGGGCAGGTGATAAAATTGATAGAAAAAGTGTAAGTGGAGTATTAGTTTATTACTGTAACTGCCCTATAGCGTGGTCTTCTAAAAAACAATCTTGTGTCGCACTATCTACAGCTGAAGCTGAGTATGTGGCGGCTGGTTTAGCGGCTCAGGAGCTCGTTAATTTACAAGGAATATTAAATGAGTTAGGCAATAAAAATTTAATGTCTATATTAAAAATTGATAACTTAAGTGCCATCTCCATGGCTAAGTCTTATGAAAATTCCCAAAGGGGAAAACATATAGACATTAGACAACATTTTATTAAAGATTTAGTGTCTAAAAATATCATAAAACTAGATTACGTTCAATCAAACTTTAACATTGCTGATATTTTTACAAAATCTTTAACTTCTGATAAATTTAATTTCTTAAGAAAACTACTCTCTGTTATTTAGGATTTTTTTTATTATTCAAAATTTTTTTGTATTTTTTATTTTAAAATTATTGTATTTTTTGCTTTTAAATATTATTTTGTTAATTATAAAAAAAAAAAATTATCATTGAGGGGGAGTGTTGAACTTTTGAATTAAATCTCCCGCCTCAAGCACCGTGTATCTCTGTTTAACTTTTTTATGTACTACCCCATGCTTCTTTCTGTAAACTGTTCTGTTAATAAAATATAAGAGTAGTTGTTAAAAGTAAATTGTTAAAGTGTCGGATTTATTATTTTTATAACAATAAATAACCATTTATTGCATTAAAAACAACCAGAGAAGAAAGTTATTTCTTTTTTACATTTTTTGCAAATCAGCACAGAGCTGTGGTACCCTTCTGAAATTAAAACTTAGGGAAAGACTCAATTTCAGTCAGGTCTTAAAAAAAAAAGTTAAGAACTATTTTATTTTACTTGTTTGTTTATTCTTAAATTAATTGACTATAATTAGACAACAAAAAGTTTTTAATTACTTATTATTAGCTTCCATGTTTACCATAGATTAACTAAAGAAATAAAAGATAAGATTCTGAACAATAAGAAAAATAAAAATAAATCATTCCACATAAGTCTAAAACTATTTAGCATAATAAGTAATTAAGAACAGCCTAATATAGTCAGGGGGTTGGGAGGACAGTACTACTGAATAATTCAGACCACTGCTTCCATCCTTCTCTTGATTGAGCTTCCTTAATCCAGTTGACTGTCTTGCAGGTTTTCCTAAACATTTCATCCCATTTCTTCATGGGTCTGCCTGGTTTTCTGGTATGATCTCTAGGACACCACTCTAATAGCTTCTTGGTCCATCTATCATCCTTGGTTCTAGCAATATGCCCTGCCCAGGTCCACTTCTTCTTAGCTATGAGTTTTCCTATATCTTCAAAACTAGTAGCATTCTGGAGCCAAACCTTTGATTTTCTATCTAGCCTGGTTACTCTAAGCATGCTTCTCTGCATGTTTCTCACAGTTATTCTTATTCTATTTAGCATTTTGTTGGTGAGTATCCAGGTTTCTGCTCCATAAGACAGGACGGGTAATACCACTGAGTTCCAAAGTTTTTTTTAATGTTTACATCTACACTTGACCTAAAGAGCTTTCTATACTTGTTGTAAGAGTTCCAAGCAAGACTAATTCTTCGAGAGATTTTTGCCTTTTCAGTGTTATTATTGGTTATAACACATCCTAAATAAGTAAATGATTCTACAGTTTCTATGGCTTTATTATCTATTCTCAATTGACCTTGTAGATTTACTAACATCCCTTTTGTTTTGTTTACATTAATTTTGAGTCCTATTTTATCCATTTCTTTTATGAGCTCAGAGACCATTTCCTCTATTTCTTTCATGGAACTGCTAATCAATACAATGTCATCTGCAAATTTTAATTTATTTATGAACTCACCATTTATTTTTATTCCTCTTTTTTCCCATTAAGATTTCTGAACGCTTTCTCAAGAATTAGAGTAAACAATTTGGCTGAAGACACATCACCTTGTTTAAGCCTGTTGTTTACGGTAATATATTTTTCTTTCCCTTGGAAGGTAATTTTTATTCTACATTATTATATATGTAATCGAAGATTTGATAATATTCTGTATTAACATTGAGGTCCCTTATGGCTGAAAGAATGGCTTCAGTTGTAACATTGTCAAATGCTTTTTCAAAATCAACGAATAAAAAACAAACAGGCATCTGGTATTCTCTAGCCTTAGATATTATTTGTTTTACAGTAAGAAATTCCATCAGCAGTAGAGTAGTTTTTTTTAATCCTAATTGGTCACACGGAATTGCCTCATCCAGGAGTTTTTCAATTCTCTTAGTAATTATGGTCATGAAGACTTTGTATATCACTGATAACAAGTTTATGGGCACAGGTGTGTAAATTGTATAACCTAAATGTACGGTGTCAATACTAGATGCTTAACTAGCATCAAATACAAAAATACTTGTCATAGTATTGTGCATAGTACAGACCATACTAGTCCAAAGATGAGTTGTAATAAAAATTTAACGACTTGTATATTTTTGGGCTAGCAAAGCGAGTTGGAAGCTGGGAGGATAAGTGTAGCGAATCCCAATTTTTTTTAACATAGTTTATGATTCGTAATAATCGGGGGTCTTGATTGTGACTGCTATGCCAATGCCAATATAATTTTAATCATGCATAGCGGGACTGATTATAAAAGTTTATAAGTTGCGAACGGGGATGAGGAAGGGGCGCGAATTTCGAAGTTCGCTTAGGGTGCCTTAATACCTAGTTTATAACTAAAAAAAAGTCTGGAACGGTGACCCGCATGTCGGATAAATTTCCTTTGAATGCATGTTACCGTGCTTAACAACCCATTTTTTGCTTAAGGTTCCAGTTTATGCTTAAAAACCTAAGCAGTTACTCAACTGTCAAGCAATGCTCACAACTCATTTTGTCTATATTTTTCATAGAGGGCAATAGATCATTCCGCGTTTTTCTAATTTTAGTAACGGCGTGGGCATCGGAATTCCTCAGTAGTGTTGGTACGTAGTAAAAGCGTGTATTGGTATTAGAAATGAAAATATAAGCCAAGAAAATATCAATAAATGCATAAGCTTCGCTGCTATATGGTTGGTCTGTGTTTTTTGTTTTGAGTATGATTATTCACGTACGTGAATTTACCGGACCGGTTTATTTAGTTCTTTATTGGTTTGTAAGTTTTAAAAGTCTTCTTATCTATCGATCTATGGTGTTATTGTTAAGTTTTTAATCTTTTAAAAGAAACTTATTTTGATTGCATATACATAGGTCCGGTAAATGTCGGTCCGGTCCGGTCCGAGTTTTAGAAACTCCCCATGTTAACTTACTGTAACAAGTCAACATTAACTTATAGTAATAAGTTAAATAATTTTAAATTTTTTAGTAAGTAAAAATTTATATTTAAGGCAATACCGTGTCGTCTGTATCTTTTTTCAAAATCTTAATAAAAACATGTGGTTTACCTTTACTAGAGTTTCTCTTTTTCTTTAACTAAATCAATGTAACAATTTTTTTTAGAGAATTTAATACGAAATCATTAAATTGGCACTTAATTAGCACGTACATATTAAACTACGAAAATTCGATAAAAAGTAAAACTCACCTAACGTTATCAGCGTTGCCAATAAAATAAAATAAAAATGTGGTTACACAGAACCCCTAAGAGCCCCAAAATAGTGTTTCAGGTCTCTCAATGTATTGAGATAGGCTATGCCCCCTCTAGTATATATCTCTATGATTACGTAGCATCCCATCCTCATAATCAGAGATGATAATATAACCTAATCGGTCGTAATGCTAAAAAATGTTTAATACTCTCGAACAAGGATCTTGAATAAATGCAACATCCTCTTTATTCAAGATCCTTGTTCGCTAACATCCTTCACCTCGACTTTATTCAAAAACTCAGCGTAGGTGTTTGTAGGACTTACGCCTTGTTGACATGCTGCTATAAAAATGAACGCAACTTTTGTCCCCAATTCTTACGGCGTTCTTTTCAAGTCAAAATAACTTTCTAGATATTCGAAAAGTTTTAATTAATTTATTTACTTGTTTGTCGGAGTAATCTGAAGCTATTGGTTGAAAAAGATCATAATAAAGGTTGTTTGTGTTTCGTTGAAATTCAGGGTTTCAAATGGATAGTTCACAGACAAGGTATGAGAAATCTCTTGGTTTACTTGCTTCTAGATTTGTATGTTTATTAAGGAGTTCTCCTTACGGGATATTAGATTTGAAAAACGCAGCTGAAATTTTAAATGTAAAACAAAAGAGACGAATTTACGATATAACAAATGTTTTGGAAGGCGTGGGTCTGATCGAAAAAAGAACGAAAAACGTAGTGAGATGGAGAGGAAGTAATGAAGCTGATAAAAACGAGACGACAGACGGAGAAGTTAACTCGTTGAAAGAAGACATAGAGGAGTTAAAAGAATACGAAGAACAATTAGATCAAAAGATGAATGAAATGCGCAGAAATAATATCTCAATTAGGGATGAACCTTATTCTTATGTCACTCAAGATGATATGAGTAAATGTTTTAACGATAGTTTAGTTTTAGGATTAAAAGTGCCCGAAGGTACAGTTTTATCAGTTAGGCAACGTCAGAATAACGAATACGTTATGAGATTAAAAACACAACAAGGTGATATTGAAGCATACTTTTTCGATGGTAGTACGTACAAACCTCAACAACACTCTAAAGCTGAAAAAGAAGATATTAAAAGAAGTGTCAGAGAAGAAAGTTTTAAAGTTAATACCTTAAAAACACCAAAGGCAAGTCGAAAGCAGTCTTTAAATACAGCTAAATCCCCTCCATTATTTGAAGACGAGCTCTCTAATAAAGAAAACTTGTCGGACGCTGCTTCAATTATTTTGAGAGGTCTCACACCAGATCCCCTTGATGATAGTATTTTCTTGGACGAAGTAGCAACCTACATACCGAGGGTAGATGTGATACCACTTACACAACTTGAACCTCCTCCTCTGAAGAATGATTATATATATAGTTTAACATCAAGAGAAGGTATTATCGACTTATTTCAAGATTTTAATGAAGATATGGACCCATAAAAGAAGGCTAGGTTAGAATTTTAAGGGGCTTGAGCCTACTTGTCAAAGAGATTTTAATCCAAAACAGTAATGTACTTGGGGAGTTAGTTCGTGAAGGGCTCAAAGACATTTACACCTTTTTATGAGGGTTTCATGTACTAAAATTATTATACTCCCCCCCCCCCACCCTCCCAGTAATTAGGGACTTTTTAATTGTCATAAGTAGTGAGGTTGAAATACCAACATTGTGAGATTTGGGTGTATGAGTTTACAATGTGTCATTCAGAGAATGAGCAAAGAGCCTCAAGTTGTTTTGTCCATTTTGAATTTTCCTCATTTTATGTTCTCTATTAAACAAGGAATAAGAGTCTGAAACCAGCATTTCAACTGAATAACTCGTTTCCTGAGTGTTAGATTTCCTGAGTGGGTTTTACCAGGTTTTCTCAATATGTTGTTTTACAAGGTTGTGTGTTTATTTTCATCCTGCTCCTATGTTGAAACTTGGGATCAATGTTTAGGTTTATTTTTACAATCCGAATAATAGTTTTTATAACATCTTTAATGCCTCAGCTAAAGATTCAAACAACTTAAAATGTTTGGATCTACTTGATAGTTATTTATTGTAACCTGTAAATAAAATTAGCTCTCAAATTATTGTGTTAGCGTCACTGCACTTACTGTATACATGACTATGAAGGACCCTTTGAAGTATAATTTACCTACTTACTTATATGTAAACAAGCGGTTCCATTCTACCTCTTATAACTAACAGTTCTATTGATGCAGGGTACAGTAATACAAAATTAAACAAAGAGTCTAGTTTAATAATTTAATAGTTAGTTTGTAAGTAAGTTGATTTTTTCAAAATCAGCTTAACTGAAGTACGACACTCGGCTAAAGTCAGTTGACTGCGAGGGAGCCCTGAGATTATTCCTGGATGTTAAACCACGCCCTCAATTTCAAATCAGGTCAACCTTATTGGTTTCTCAACATTATATTCCCATGCTGTCAACTGATTTTAACTGCATCATATTATAAAGATTATAACAGTTTTCCTTTACTGATTTCCCGTTAGTTATTCCAAATTTACAATTTGATTTTATCTCTATTTGAGCCTAGCCACTTAATCAACCTTCACCCACAATGTTTGCTTGTGAAGCAAGAACGAAAGTGTATGATTAGTTAGTTCCAAACTTAATGCTACTTGTGTAAGAAATTGACCATTCACAGTAATATATTTTGTTCCGTCACTATAACTCACTGCTGACATTTAATTTAATGGTCATTTAATGACAAATAAGTAACGTATGTATTTAATTTTTATCGCATACTACATAACTTTCAGTATGGTTGGCTCCAGCCCCCTTTAATTTTGCCCATGCCTTAAAAAGAATTTTACAAAGGAAATTAATTGTGATTTTTTACAAAATTTAAAGATAAGATTTTATTTTAGTTAAGTGGTGTTGTCATCGTTTTTTTAATTTTAGAAAAATAAAAATTAAGTTGTTTATGTTCAATTATGATGTTTAGTATAATTTTAATCTTGGTTTTGACCAGTTTACAGCTTACCAAAATAAATAAAAGAAAGAATTTTATTGGTTTAAGTCAGGGGACTGTTTCTGTAATCTATTTTATTTTGTCTTGTTTCAAGACAATATTTCACGTATTTGTGTTTTGGAACATTAATAATAACAATAAAAGTTAAAAAAACTGTCTCTAGTAAAAGTCTTGATTTAATTCATTTAGGTCTCCCTCACGGCACAGGCCATGCCTCTTGTGAGGGATATTCTCCAAGTATTTTTTTTTTATTACATTATAATATTATATAGTAGTATTATATTATGTAAACAAAATTATATTATGTATTTTTTTTTTAAATAAAGAGAAATTAAAAAAAAAAAAAAAAAAAAAATTCATTTAGTGAGATCATTAAAATAATTTCCATTATCTCACTGGCAGTATAGAGGTAGTCTCAGCAAACATCAACCTACTGCAGGCATGTGCATCACGTGAAATGTATTATATGAATAATAACTTATGGCAACTTTTAATTGTACATCCTTTGGCGTAAGAGTTTTTGAAATAACAAGAAGTACTAAATGAAAAAACTATTTTAAACTATGATTTAAAATGAGTATCAGTGTAGCTTTTCATAATGGAAGAACAAAAAAATTTTTTATTCCATCCTTTCACTATTTTTTTACTGTTAACTGGATAAAATAAATAATATTAGTCAACATAATCTTTTTTAGACTTTTAGCCTGTAACAAACATTATAACTTTTCTTACTTAGGTAAAACTAAGTGAAAAAAATTACATTAAGAGCCCACAGTATACATTAATAGAATGCCTCCCTTAGTTGAGAGGCTGTCAGCTGCTCAGAACCAAAACCATAGCTTTAAAACTACAAGATTAGTTTACCTAAAAATTATTTTAAAATGTGTCTTCTATCTGTCTTTGTTTTATAAATTCCTTAAAAACTAAAATTGGAGTGTTTCAATTTGTAACTCCGAGACAAAAGTGTATCACACACCACTTAGTTCATAGTTTCCATTTTTAATAGTTATATTGTTATTGTTTATTATGATAGTAATTTAATTGTCCAGTTCAGTAAAGTATTAAACAAGTATTGTCAATTATATTATACAAGTTTAGAGAAAAAACTCTTACTTGATACATAAATTGTAAAAAGAAATAGATTTTATTTTTATGACATCTTTGCCTTTATTTTTTAGTAATATCAAGAAACATATTACTTTTCTTGCCTGAGTTTTACTAATAGACAGTTAGTGGTATTAGTAGTTTTTTTAGTAGTGGATACTGGCAAATATATAAATGTATATATTAACATTTAAAATAGGGTTTTAAAAGTTATCATGCCCTATAAATACTTTCAAATGTGGTTTAAAATTATTTAATATAAACCACAACGTTGTCATTAATTTATAAATAATAAAAATATACTTAACTGGACCATTTTTTTTTAAAGTAATAGTATTAGAAGGTTTATATAGTTTAAAATTTTTATTTTAACGGCTTATTTTTTAATTTACCTCAGAATCTAAGGTATGGATGGATGGGCTTAAGTGGGTCTGTGGTTAATAAAAAGAGAGGAGTAGAGTGTGAGAAGCACTGTATGTGAGAAGGTTTCTATGTTGCTGTCACCACAGCAATATAGAACTGTTCTGGTTGACCTGTCACCAGGTCTACCAGAACGAAGAGGTGAGTGGAATAAGTCAAGCCTCTCTGTTCCTGCTAAATTTTTTTGGGAGGAGTTAGAGACAAGCTCTGCAAATTAAAACCTCAGAGGTAACGCCTCAAAAATCCACCATTAATTTAAAAGACAGACATGAAATCCTCCATGATACGTCATTCATCCAACGGTGAATTAAGAGACAAGCTGTAAATTTATGTAGTACCGGTGAAGTATGTAAATAGATTAGTTGATTATAGTTGTAAGTTTTCATATTCCAGAAGATCGGTTTAAAGGTTATTGTGAGATTAGTGAATTAACAAAGATATATCTTGTTTTAGAATAGATCCTCAAGTATGTTATTTTAAAATATTAAAAACCAGACCCAAAAACATCACCATCGAGCACCAAAGGTTTTATGACACTTGATTGACTAAGCTTGGCTCCCTAATAAAACAGAAGGTAGTCTGCCATTTCAGATTAGAGAATTTTGGTCTTGAGGTCATTTTAAAGTTTTTCTAACTTTTAATTTGTTCTAACTTTATTTAAGTTGTAATACATCAAATTTTAACCATCAAAATTACTTAATTTGAACTAAAGATACAACTGGTAGAACATAACCAAAACTAAAATAACAAACACTAATTTATACCCTGAAATTGCATCGTATCATGTTAAGATTAAGGCAGATGATAAAAATTTGTTTTAGGGAAAGAAAACATGTCTCTCATATATCCTGATATAATGTATAATGTTGAAAATGAGGAAAACTAAAAAAATTAAAAACATATTTTTCAGCACTTCATATCTAACAATAAATCATCATTTATGAGACCTGTGGTATTTTTTCTCTAGAACAACTTTGCATTACCTGCAGTTTGATAGAATATGATGGATTATTAAGTTTGCAGGTATCTTAATTATGATAAAATAGAAAAACTTATAGGTTTCTGTGAGTTTTTAAAAATGCAATAAGGTATTTTTGGCTACATTTTAAAACTTGTATCCCTGGTCATATCGAATCAACATAATTTGATGGTTAGAAAATCGATTGGTTCCAAATTTAAAAAAAGAGCCAATTAACTTTTTAATAAAATGAACTGAAGGACTGCTGTAGAGTGAAAAATGAATTCAGGACCATTTTTCTGGTCATTATAGGGGCCCTGAGGCCAAAATTCCCCAATCTGAAACGGCAGACCACCTAGACCGTTATCAGAGAGCCAAAATAAGTCAGTCACTGGGGTAAACCTTAGAGAATAGACAGTCATATTGATTGCGCTTGGACTGAAGGCACATGATTAATAGGTTGGTACTCTCCTGAACATTTTAGTTCAGGAGTTTGAATAAATCTTATTTACTTGTTTTTGATAAAATTATAAATCTCTATCAAACACTAAGGGGGTGTCGTTCAGAGCCAGGACTTTACTTAAAATCAAGTTGCTCTTATTGGGTATTCTTTACATTTACAACTTATACATTGAATTGATTTTATATAATTATGTATTTAAGTTTTACACAAACTGAAAATAATATTACAGAATACTTAAACCTAAGATTGGTAATTTTAGAAACAAGTTGAGTAAGATTTTGATCTGTTAGTCTCAATTAAACTAAGGTGATCTTTTAGATTAAATTACAAAGAGTGGTATTCGAAAATCACCATATTACACAAGAGGATTAATTCTAATGCATTCGTCAAGTTTGAGTGAGACTAAAATTAATGTTTTAGACATAAATGTCTCACACAAACTTAAGTGATGATCTAGAGTCTAGAATATTACCTAAGTTTGAGTAAAATAATAACTACCTCAGAATCAAATATAGAAGACTCGCTTATGTAATGTTCTTGCCTATTAAATCTAGTATTTATTTACTCCATCCAAAAAGCTAATATAATGCACATGCTGAAATATTATTTTGTACTCAGGGAAAATTGAAATAATACTTTATTAGATGCTGAGTTAAAAATATTTTCTTTCGATAACTCTTCTCTAAACTTCAGTTCTAGAATATCCAAATTATTTTTCCTATCCAAAAATCTGATATTAAGTCTCCAAATTTTGTTTTAAGATATGTTTAAAAATTGTTTTTTTTTTCTTATTTGTATTAAATATTTACACATGTTGATACCAGTATAGATTTAAGTTAAATTAAAAAAATATGAAAAGAAGAATTTTATTATTTTATCCTTAAAAGTATGAAGTTTGGGCCATTATCCTGATTTAGCAAAAAATTAAAAAATCGGGTACAGGGTACCTCCGAACTTTTCCTCATCACATCCGATTCGCTTCACTATCCTTCCTAGGATGAGTAAACTCCCTTCGCTCGTCCTCAGTTAGTAAATGCATTCTTTTCATTCTCAGAGATCATCCATACGGCACTGACCTCGCTACTTAACTTTTATGATCCAATAAAAATCATGGATATACTTGTCCCATTGAAACAAAACGTTGTGTACTTATTTATTAAGTAAAGTAATGCACTTGTACTAAATTTCTACTCAATTTAATCATTTTCTGATTTTTTACATTTTTTTTTAAAAAAACCTACATAAGTCATTCCAAAAAAATCAAACTAATGCTGATAATGAGATGAAACTTGGTATGTTAGTCTTATACATAGCTACATGAGTGAAAATTTCAAACGGATCGCATAATTTTTTACTGTTCTTTGATTTCTAAAAATTTTCTCTGTCATTATAGCGGGTGAATGACGTCATAAATAAATTATTTTCCGAATAGCACTACTACAGCGGTAGATTGATTTTTCTACAAAGTTTCAATTCTCTAGCATAAATACACTAGGAGCTACGATGATAGCAGACACGCACACATACCAGCCACCACTTGGCTCACAATTTACTCATTCTCTGATAGTAATAACATCCAATCTTTCTCAGTGGTCACCCATTCAGAGACTGACCTCTGATGATGTTTAACATTATTGATCCAACAAAAATCTGCTGAATATCAAATCAATTTTAGAAATGTTTGCCGAGTCATTTATACTGGTTAATGATGCTTTAAACAAATTATTTTCCAAGAAAGCACTACAAACCATAAACAGAGAGTTCAGGTGAAATTATGATTTCAGATTTAAAGTAGGGAAAAAATTTAAACCCCTAATAATCCAAACTCAATTTAAATATTCTCTTAAAGATGTACTTATGTAAAAATTGCTTGGGGAGGGTGCTAACACTCTACTGTTTTGAAGAGTGGTTACCAAACAAGTTGTAGACTAAATAGGATGGGAATGACTGATATATGAAGTGATAATAAAAGTCAAATATGTCTCAGCTCTCGAACCACTTATCAAATAAATAACAATCACATCACTTAAAATACTTTTTATTTTTAAATCTCAATAAATTCATTTACTTCCATATGTAAAATAATAAAGAAAAAACAAAATAAAACAAACTCAATAAATTATAATAATAGTTCTCATATCACTGTAATATAAGAAAAGAAAAATGTAACTTAGGATTAAAGCCTCAGATAAAATACGAGTCCTAAACCATTGTTTATACACATTTTCAGAGAAATGTATTTCTTTTTCTTTATCTTGCACAATTAATAAAAGAAACACAGTTCACACTCACAAACTTTTTCACCTCCAAGTGGCTTTCCTGTTTCATTAGTGTTATAATTGTTGCATGGAGCTGATAATGTCCAATTAAGTTCCCAATAAATAAATAAACCATAGAGTAATATAATAAACTAATCAGTGAAATAAACATTATTAAGTGAACTAACTAGAAATTTTACTTTATATTAACCAGACAGCTACATAGAGTTCTTTGACTTGTGGAGTTCATTTATCTGATAGGGGGAGGCTACACAGTTGTAAGAGCTTGAGTTTCTTAGCTGTTCTCTGTTGACTAATCTAAGTGGAACATTTCTGGTTCGACCTTTATCTCCTCAACAGGATTTAACATTTGTTGGGTGTTAAGCTACGTGGGATAACCCCGCATAAAGTTTAATTGCACCCCTTTGTCACATAAATTTTATGTTCTTATTAACGGCAACCATGTGACCTCAGGTATTCATTCACCAAAGCAAGCCATGAAAAAATGAGGGTGTGAGCCAGATTAGTGCATCAATATTTAAACACATCCTCACTTTGCAAAGAAAGTTAAAATGCCAAGGTTAAGATAACACCAAGTCAGGAGAGCCTCTGTATCGTCTTCTTAAGCCTTTAAGGCTTATAAATTCTGTCAAGAAAACACAATGGCAACGCCTTGTACCTCTAACCATCAATCCTCTGTTGTTATTTTCCTATCGCTTATTTTCAAGTTAAAATTACAAAAGTACGAACAAATGACAAGACATTATGATAAAAAAAAGTATCAAAAGGTTTACAAAAAATGATGTATAATTACAAAAAGAAACTGTTAATCAGACTTTTTAAATTATAATTAACACTTTGTAAACTGAGTTTTAAAGGTATTCCAACAAAAAAGGGGGGTATACAGAGTGGGAAATTACATTTCAGATGGGCCCAAATTTAAACCCTAAGAAATGGTGAAATATTATACCTACTTAAAACCTCTGGTAATTTATTATACCTTGACTTTTAAACATGATCTCTTCTCCTAGTAAACCAACCCCTGAGTTCAAATTATGTTAAATATTAAAAATCTCTTTTTGAATAACTAAATGCATAAACTTATACAATGATGGAATAATAGACTTAAAAATAGTCTTTAGCCATAGCATGTCAACACTCTTTAATCCAAATATTACAATACTCTATCTATCAATGTTATCAATTCATTCTATCTATCCATTAAATATGAGTAATACATGTTTTTAATTCATGCCATGTATGTAAATAGCTCGGTAATAATAGGATTTGGATAAAATTATATGACACAATATTTCAGATTATATGAATCACTGAAAGTCAGATGGGTCCACTACTAAAGTTATAGATTCTTTTTAAAATTCAAGGTCTATTTTTTCACCATGTAGTAGCGTTGGAGCTATTAGTTGTTCCAAAAAAAAAGGTAGAAACCCCATGCCATACATGTTGAACAATATCTGGGTGAAAAATATTGGAATTTTGTGATATTGGTCTCCAGTTTCTTATAATATAATATCGTTACTAAAATACTCTTTTTTATTGTATGCTCTGATTTAACTTTCTAAAGTTACCAATAAAACAAAAAAAAAGTGGTAAATAAATTACCACATTTGGGTGAAAACTACCAGAAATCTTTCGGTAGGGATATCAGGGGATCGCTTAACTTTCTAGTAGAGGCAATTTTTAAAAAACGTTAAGGTATAATATTTCACTATTTTTCATGGTTTAAATTTTGGCACATATGTAACTTACAACCCTGTATATCAATAAAATAGAAATATCTTCAGTTTTAAGTTAAAATATCTAAGCCACACTAAACTTAATTCTTCCTCCTAAATTTATTTCAAGACATATAAAACTATTCCATTGTTACTGAACATAGAACCCAAAGGTACCTTATATGATTGCACTGTTTAAAAGATTCAACTTTCAACACACTTCTTATATTCTAAGAATAGATAGAATTAGAATACAGAATTCTGGGTCTAATTATATTTTTTTCTGCAATAGCTAACATATCTACATTTTAAACTACAAAATGTTGAACAGAGATTTAAACATGCAGAATTTCAAAGAGAAGAGATGATTTATATTTTTATTCACATGTTTTAGAACTTTCTACCCACTTTTTCAATGGAAGTTGCCTTATAATAAGAATAATTAAACAGATATAATGGATAACTATAATCTGAATCAAGTAGAATATATGCAAGATTATTTGCAAAACAAAAAAAAACTCAAACAATATAAAGTACCAAACATTCATTTTGATGAAATGAGTCTTTTAATTAAGTAATACATTTTGCTGATGAGTTGGTAAAGTTCAAAGACTTGATAAGGTAGCAATCAATTTGTCTTGGTTTTCTGATTGATTGCTATTTGATACAGTCTGAGTCTTAGTCAGAGGGAGATTGCTAAATCAAGAAAATAATTTATCTTTTTAGAGTCAAGAGGCTGATAGAGAAGTTACAAGTTAAGTAAATCAGAAGGAAAGGGGAGCCACACGTAGAAACCCTCATGAGTAGTCTATTTATGGTTACTAACGGACATAGTGTTGTACCTTGAGCAAGCACTTTGCTTTTTAGCCTAGAGGATCTAAAGCAGATCAAATTTTAAGGATTTCATTTGATCAGTGTAAATTAGCTACTATGAGTAATTATGTAGACTGTTTTCATAACAGAGTTATAGCACATAGAGTAGGGAGCTTGTCATAGAGGTATATCACATAGATATAACAAGTTATTTTTAAACTTTCAATAGATTACACAATTAAAAATTAAAACAATGTAAACAAATTTGACAGGCTTGCATTTTATTAATAACGCGGCAACACTGCACTCAACTGTGACTCCTCGCTCAGCCTCTAAGCACTAAATACTGTATTTTATTTATAAAACCAGTTCGAACCCTTCTGCGTAATGTTGCCCTTCCACCTTTCATACAATTGAAACTGGCTACGAGCCTGAAACAAAACAAAACTTAACAGTGGTCTAATAACAAACCCAAGCAATTCTACTGAAATATTTAAACCAAAACTTCTAATAGACTTTATTATCAGCGGATACCAAATAATAAAAATGTAAAATTTATTTTGGGACCCAGGTTAATTTAAAACTAGATCCGATATATAAAAGATGTCGTGAATAGAGACATGTTATAATTTAAATAGTTAATATGAAAATCTTTATTTAATTTTAAAAATTAAAAGCAATACTTTAGAAAAGGATGTTATGCATAAAAGATTAAAAGGCTTAACTCCTCAAAATAAGCCTGAGTCAGATAATGGAAGAGGAAGAGCCCAGTCCATCCTGCTCCCTCTATACTGAACTCACTCCCATTAGTATTCACAGCTTCTTGTGATTGTAAACAATCTTTGGCTTTCATTAAGCAACTAAAAATCAAATTGATTGACCTGGAGCTCTCTTTAATTTTCTTTTTAATGATAATTAAAGTGTTACTAGAAATTTCCAAATAGATTTGCAAGAGTCATGAGTAAGCATTTTCACACCCCAACACTAACACAGAAGGCTGATTTTTATAACTTATTGCCATAATTCTGAACCTTTTTACTAAGTTCTGTACTTAGTAAAAACATAACAAACAGATATAGATAAACATTGTACAATTTATAAATTAGAAATTATGCAATACTTTTAGAATAATCAAAAATAAATTATAAAAATACATCAAGTTAAACAACTAAGTGTAGAGATTCAATATTTCATTCAGTTCTGATGAAAATTGTCTAAAAAACTTTAAAAAAAATTATGATTATGAAATGATAGAAATTATTATGGGGCGGGGGTGTTGATAGCACACTGGAACAAGCTATAACTGGATGTATTTTGACTGGACCTTAACTTTGGAGGAAATGCTCCTTCTCTTTCCACACACCCACATCCTGATATAGTGTAGTAAGGGGAGGCCTCGACTCCTTGCCCTTCCTTGGTAACAAAGAGACTAATACTATTAGAGGGAGTACAGAACCCGATTAACACAGTGATAAGGGGTCTGGAAGTGAAAGTTTCCATAGGTGCCGTAACTGTACTTACCCCTACTATAGTCTCCCAAGAGAAAGACTAGATACTCTCCCACCCTCTACAACTCATTGTAGCATGCACTCTACTAACGGCGGACATTTTCAGTGATGCCACATTAAACGACTTTATTCAACACTAACAATTAAAGAATACATGCAATAGATAATAATTAAAACTTATTTTAAATTAATTTTACTTGATTTGAAACAAAATAGTAAAAAATAATGAATATTTACGTGAAATTGTGATTATTATGAAAAAAATGATGTCACTAATGTACAGTTACGGCACCTAGCTACCCAACGAATGATATGAGCTGTGGTATCCTCCAAGGATTAGTCTCTTCGCTTGGTAATATCTCTCATTCTTTTGCACTCACAACTACTACCTTATACTGACATTTCTTACTAAAAATCAAACTAATTTCAACAAGAATCAGTAATTTTTTCTTCCCTTGTCTTTAGTTTTTAGTCTATGCTAGTTAACTACATTGGACTAATTAATTACGAGAATGATTACTATAAAAGTTATAAATAATAATAATAGCCATAACTCTTGTTGTAAAAACATTATCATTTGTTTTGTTTACGACACAATAATATAACCCATATTACTTAGTATAGGCATATTATATATTTTTGTTAAATATCTATTTTGTGATTTCACTATTTTATTTAATAAGCTATTCAATTTATTTTATTCCATAGCTTAAAAATAAATATATTATTTTATAGATTCCTTCATCATTTTTTTTTATTATTTAGCAATTTTATATAGTTAATTTTCTTTAAAAATTTTAACATATTTTTTACTATACACATTGAATATAACAACAATTTTGCTTGCATTATGTTATCAATTGTACCTTTTAGCGAATTACTATTATTTGATGAGTATTAAGTGTTACATAATTTCTAATATTAATCTCAACTTTTACACTGTTTCTTAACATCAATAACTTTTACACTATATATCAAAGTCTGTATTTTTTAGAAAATTTTAAGTAAAGAAATCAGGTTATAAATAACCTAAACTTGATTAGGATTGAAGAATCTATGAATGTTTTATAACACATCATATTTATATTAAAGTAGGTATGGGAAGGAGGGTACAGTGCATAGAGAAGAGGGTAGATCTTTAAACACACACACCCACCCAGACCTCACTACTTCCCACCAAGGCTAGGGTTCAGTCAAAATACAGCCAGAAATAGCTCTGAGTAAGTAAAAATATATATATGAGACAAACTCAAGTACCTTATTGTGAGATCATAATTTTATGATAACTGAATCGAAAAAATTTATTTAATTTATAAAACCAGATGATACTAACCTAGGATGGCATCTTTGATTGAATCAACATACTGAGCCGGCACCCAGTACACCCAGTAGTTTGAAGCTTCCGTTGTTCCTAGCTGGAGACCCTGAGAACAAGTAATTATACACCTGGGTTAATCTACTATCCCATACAGTCAGTACAAAAAGGTCACGGCAATATTGTCGGTCCAGGAAGCAGGCCAAATGTTGAAAATTTGTTAAATAAATAGCAAAATACCATGTAATACAAAAAATATACAAAACAACAACCAATGCACAAAGAGGATCAAATGAAGATACCTAAAAATACATGGTAAGTTAGCTTTATAACAAATAAATAGGTGGAAATGAATACAAGTCAAATTATATTAGAATAGCAAACAGATTTACAATAAATAGTAATCTAAATAAAAGGATAATGATACAAATATTTGTGAATGCAAAATAACTAAACTGTTAGCAAAAATAGATCAAAGAATAAGCTCAGTAGATCAAACTGATGAGACAAATATAAAACTTATATTTATAACTGGACTTTGCAAGTCCCCTATGCAATATACGCGTGATGGAGGAAAAGCCTGCTTACCACTTCATTGGCTAATGTGAAGTACACAGCAGGGATCCTATACGTTGTCTCCAAAGATCACTAGATCCAACAAGTCAGAAAAGTCCATAAGTTCCAATTGGTTTTTAAGGAAATAATGTGTCAAAAGATTTAGCACTTAAACTTTTAATCCAGGAGCAAATTTTAACGTCACAAAAGTTCACAAGATCCAAAATAATAGAAAGAATATTTTGGAAGTAATGAACTTTGAGGCAATGGGATTTGTGTTTTGGAACTAACGAACTTTGGAGACAGTGAATTTTGGTGACAACGTAAACACACCCACAGCAGAATACCCTTAGAATTTAATAAAAGAAAATCTTAACATCCTAGATGGCAGATATTTTCATATATAAAATTCCAAAAGGGAATATAAGTTGGATTAGTGGTTAAAGGGTGATGATAAAATAGGTTAGTACTTGGTAAGGACCTGACAAACTGGTTTACTTGGCAAGTAGACCACTAGGGTTACTAGGAAGGTCGAGTCTGGCAGACTTGACCTCCCTATCCTCTACTACCACACTATCATTAGGCAACTTTACTGAAAAAGAACTACTGCAGGTAAATTGGTGAGGTCTGTGGAAATGCATCTCTTGTAAACAAGTCTGCAATTATTTAGAAGAAAATACTAACATGCTCTGCTAATACACTCCCTGTGTGAGATAAAAGACCTTTGCCAATCAAGTTTTCATTTTGTGAAAGGACTTCTTTTGAATTAATTATCTCTATGATTTTCGAATTAGCTAAAAATTCAAAAAAACTCTGAATCAAATCAGTTATTCTTACCATTATATGATACTGATCGTGTCCTTCAATAGGTTCGCTAACTATATTTTTAATAGACGACATAGGGATTTTCTCAGTCCTTTCTTTAGTACCGATCCAAAGTTGATCAATTTCAAGTTTAAAAGTCAGTCTAACTTTGCCACCTGCTTTGTTCATCATACCGCAGAGTGGGTATGGTGGAAGTGGTTCCTGTACAGAAAACATAAGCAAGTATGTAGTATACCTAGAGAGATGCGTTTTAGTTTGAACAGTGGTTAATGAGATGGCGCTTCCAGTCACCACAATAAACTAGTGGTTTACGAGCGATTGTAACTTAAGAGACATATTTAACATAAAGGCTATCAAGATATTGTTGGAAGAAAAAGCAATTAGAATAATAAGCCCAAATCCAGGCAGAACTCTTTTTAACGACAACTTCAAATTCTTGCTTTGCAGATGACTACGGATAACTAGCAGGGTCTAGAAGAGCCCTAGTTAAGGTTTTTGAAGAGTTTAAGACTGCATCATCAACTCTTGGTCTGAAAGTCAATCAGGAGAAGACAGAATACGTAATAATGATTTGTACTAATGTCATCCTTGAAGTAGAAGAGAGGTAAGATTAAGTTGAAGAACAACAACCAATGTAGGTATCGATGATTCTTGGTTTATTTTATTCCATCAGTTTTTTACTTATTTACTGTTTATTTTATTTAGTATTTTCTGCTTTTTTTTATATATCCCATAGTCACTAGTTAATTAGGTTTTGGACTGATGGTAGCCTCTAGCAAGGTTGAAAGTGCTTTCACAATAAAGTTCCCAATAATTAAACAAGTATTTAGTTTTTTTTTATTTGTTTTGGCTAACCTGAAAATTTCCCTTTAGTAAACATACATTAAAGTAAAACTATCATAAGTATAAGAGGTCATAAACATATTTATGAATCAGCCCCCAAAAAGCAAATAAATCAGAAGTACCAACCTTAAGATTTAAAATACCAGGTAAAGCATCATCTGGGATCCCTCTTTCAATGACTTTCCTGTGCAGCTTCTGTTTACATAGAGATTCCTTAGTCTGAGAACTACTTTTATCATCACTACCACTACTCTAAAAACAAAATTTAATTTTAATTTAATAATTTGACATCTTGAAAAGATTAGAATAATAATATCCATTAGTAAAACTCTTATCATCTAAAACCCTTCCAGATAATCCTACCAGGTGCCTGAGACCAGCTAAACCAGCCATAAATTAATTCCCCTCAATTTAAGTTTTGCAGCTTCCAGGAGAGACTAGGAAGCATCATATGCTTCTTTTTGAACCCTTAGTGTCAGGGGCTGCAGGATCTTAAAACTTATTACCAATCTAACTTATATATATTTATCCGAATGTTTATCTAAATCTATTATTATTAGTACGTTCACACACTTTAGATTCCGCGTATCGTAGTAGGTACGATCTCTCAATACGGTAATTAAAGCTGTATGAACCATGCGGAGGGGATCGATCGCATACGCTAGAACTAGGCAGATGGAATCTAAATGGATCCGATACGCTGTCTTTTTGTGTGTGTACCTTTAGAGACAATCGTATTTAACGGTAACCTTTCTATCTAACTTTTATTTCACTTTATTTCACTTCTATATAACCGTTTTTGATCAAATAACTTTTGGAATATTATTTTTTTTAGTGTAACTTTATTATTATGCAAAGAAATCACAATTTAATTAAATATATTTTTAGTTTTAAACTTCCTTATACAAAAGTGAAGGTTCACTATACAAGACGGACGCCATGTTTTGGCGGGATCAGTTATCACTCGATCGACTAAACAAATACGCTGCAAGAACCGTGAAGTTAGTTGACCGTATTGATACGTATTCTATACGATCGCGGATCTAGAGTGTGTGTGAACGTACTATGTTATCTATATCCAAATATATCTCTTGCAATATAATTATCACTATAATATCTTCCATGTACTAAATAATATTATCTATTACTCCACCAGGTGCAATCGTGGATTGTTTCTCTTACCAGACTTCTCAAGCCATGAAACTGTGTTAAATCTAATACTTTTAACAATAATTGTTGTCGTTTTACTAAATTAAAAAAAAGAATAATAATAATTTCTTGGCAAATAAAGCTGTACATTGATAGCTGTAGCAGTAATGAACATCTTGCTGCCCTATTCCACAGCTGCAATAAGTCTTATCTAAAGATAGCGAAACTTTATTTGTACCATAATCTTATATAAACTCATATTGTAACTAGGTATGTGAACCCTAGACCTCTAAAGTATCAAAGACCAGTATAAATACTAAATAATGACATCAACCACAGAGGCGACTAAAATTACATTTAATAATAGTTAAACGTACAATTATACACAAGTAAAGAGGTGTGTGTGTGCCACCTCCGGGATAAAGGTATTTAGTGTCAGTATTTATACTGATCTTTGACACAGAGAAAGATGTTCATTATTTATTATTCAGTTTATAAGAGTATTGTTCAAATAAATGATTGAAAACTTTAGATAACACTGTGAGCATGCCATCTGAGGTAGTTCCTAAGGGTTTAGCCCTTTTTGATGGGCTTCAAGGCTTTAGAGGGCCATTATTATTATTATTATATGGGTGTGTGATAAGATTTTGGCAACTTAAATTAATAAGTAAAGCATTGTGGATGCAACCAAACCAGTTCCCGCAGACCAAAATACATATTTTTAAAACTATATCCATATTTGGAATGAGGAAGACTTGTGGAATCAATCCTCCTCACTCCTCCAGTCTACTTAGTATTTTAACAATAAAATAAGCATAATTTTCTAATAAAAATTGGCTAAAATTAGCACAATCTGAAAACAGTTCAGTTTTGGCACAGTGGAAGCGAAACATTCGATTCATCACCTACATTAACTGGTCACCAACGGAACATCTAAATCTTCATGAAAATAATTGCAGAAGCCTGCACAGATTATTAACAATAATTCCATATAGATTATGCCCCTTTAGAAGTATTAATCAAATGAAATAATTCCCTTATCTGTAATTGCCTTAGTGAATAGAATCCATCAGTTGGTCAAAACATCATCTATTATAGCACTTACAGGAGGGGGTGTCGTGGATATGGCGAGTACGTCATCTAATTTAGAACCGACCACCATGACCTTGCAGCCTGACGTGAAGCCTGACTCTCTGAGAGTTTTATCATCCTTGACCATTCCTTTAAACACTACTTTCTGCAGTGAAACAGGAACACCTAAACATGGAATTGAATTACAATATTTATTTTTGGAAGTATACATTTTTATGATAACTATCCAAAAGCAATGACAACTACTTTTTTCTCTATGTCTAGTATTTCTGTGTAAATTGATATCTTTGCTCTGATTGGTTCCCCACCAATGATTCACCATGGGAAGACTGCAAGCAATTTATAAAGGTATAATTAAAACCCTTAAGATGTACAATACCTCGACCTGATGATTTTCTCTGTAGAAAAATGTAGATTAAACCATTTTTACAGAGCAGTTGATTATCATTGATAAAAACTTACCTAAAAGTACTTCAAAATGTTTCTTTAGAGTAGATATCTTCTGATCTAGACTAAATTCGACTTGGTGCTTAGACTTATTATGTACTACAGTGAATTCTATAGTTTCACCATCGACTGCAGGTGTTTCCTTCTCATCTTTCCTGTCTTCCTCTGCTTCTAACTTATCACCATCTAAAATCATATTAAATGTATTTTAAAATAAAAAAAATGGACGCGGGGTACCTCAGTATTTCTTTAATCAAATTCAGACTAGCTTTGTTTGTCCTCAGAATCTCACGTTCACCCCAAGCTTAAGGTCGTATTACTTTGCTCTTACCACAATTGACCCCCGAAAGGGATAATAAAATCAATATCCAATAGTAACATTTGATAGTGAAATGAATTGGATAGCTAAACCATAGAAAAGGATCAAGGTTAAAACACAGGAGTGTTTTAACCAAGAAAAAATAATAATAATTATAAAACAAACTCATTAGCTCATTTTCTCTCTGGAAATTCAATATAAAAAGTAAACTTTTGTAGGGATCACTGGAACCCCAGTTTGAAGTTCAAAGGCTAAGGTACATATCCTCGTTAAAAGGCGCCGACTTATCTACTTGGATTTTTGGTAAGAATAAACAATTTCTGAAGTGACCAATAGAAATATGTAATTTTTACAAATTGATTTGAAACTGCTAAATTCAAATATGAGATCACATGCTTAACCTCCCCCTCCCTTGCATCCTACCATATACTTTTTCACATTTGTAACAGTAGGTTTTCAACACTGACTTCCACTCTTTCTTGTTCTTTCTCAGCTCAGACTGGCTTAATACAGGTAAAGTCATTAATAAAATTAAACAAAAACTGCTGTCATTAAAGATTGTTACAAGAAAGCCTTTTTCAGCATGGTATTTTTTTAAAAACTATCATTATCCCACATTGACAGACAAATTCATTGATGTCATCAATTAGAAATTTAAGTTAATATGTTTGTTACGACAAGGTCTATGCTATTGATGGTATATTTCATCTAATCTAGACAGAAGAGCCATGAATTTCTATGGTTCCTCTTATGCTTTTTTTTAGCAATCATGCATATTTTCACTGACTCATATAGTCTAGTGAAAACTAGGAACAACACGTGCCCTCACTGTTAAACCAAACCTCCATACACTTTAAACTACAAGGCAGACACACTATAGTATTATAATGAATCTACTATGAAACCTACCCAGTTTCATTTGCGGTAAGGGATCTTTAACGAGTACCTGACAACGCACAGGCTCAAGACCACCAGCTTTACGTCCCTTCTAAAGGACGTGGTACACAGAATGTTTATCCCTCTCATAAAAATCCCAGAGGTCTGTGATGGGATTGAACCCATGACTAAATAAACTCGGAAGTATAAAGTCCATTAATTCTGTGTATTGGCCGCTTACCTTAACCACTACACCATGGGTGACCCCTCTGTGGAAGTTTAAAAAAAATAACCACTCTAAATTCGTTTCTGAATTTTTGAAATACAGAACATGACAACGGCGAATAGTTTTTATTAGATTAAAATAAAATAAACGAAGAAAATAATAATTTTATAATAACAATAAATGTGGCTGTCATAAACGAAACTTGCCATCGTTTTTATAAATTCAAATATAAAAAGATTTTAATAAGTTTAAATATACAAAAATAATTGGTTATTTTTGGCAAGCTATAGGAATTACTTTATGAGTTGTCCGCACCGGTCCCCCACAGCACTAATTTTTAGAAGCATGCAATCAAATCTAAATATTTGCTCATACGAGTTATCCCCATTTTATTAAAGAAATAACATGAATTCAGGTATAAATACCTCAAAGATTACAATAGTCGCTAAAAGTAGCCCTAATGGCCAAACTTTCCTTCTTTTGTCATTTCCCATCATATCGAGAGCCCGGAATACGTGAGTAAAGTCACTTGTTAATTCTATTCCACTAGGGATAGAAATCATCAAAATTCAATAAATAAAATCGAATCAAATCAGTTATCAGAAAAGGAAAGTCATGGAGCGCAAACGCCATCTCGTATTTCACTTTAAAATGGGATTATATTGAAAATAGCTCACCTTCCATTCCTGTGGCCGACATGTCCAATCTTAAACATCAATTTACTGAAGTAACTAAATTGAATAGAACACTTGAATTTATTAGAAAGAGAACTAAACTATCATGAAATTTCGCAAAATGACAAGCTCAATATCAATATAACCTGACTTTGTAACACATATTTGTTTAATAACCTCCATTGATGGATATTTTTTGATTACAAACTTAAAAATTGGCAACACTGTGTAAACCCGCTTTTTTTAAAGGTATGATTATTTTTATTATATTATTATTTGATTATATTATATATACATATACAATATACATATATATATATATATATATATATATATATATATATTTATATATATATATATATATATAATATATAATAATTATATACATATACATATACATATAATATATATATTAATATATATATATATATATATATATATATTATATATATATATATATTATCATATAAGTATATGACTATGACTTATAGTAATTTATACCAAGAAATCTATTCACAAAAATTCAAACATACTAAAATTTGGATTGCGCGTTTCCGTGCTTAACAATCCATTTCTTACTTCCGGTTTATAACTTTAGCAATTACTCCATTATTAAGCACTACTCATGACTGATTTTGTCTGTATTTTTCAAGGTGAATGCGCATAATAATCACGTTGGTTAAACAAAACTTAGCCTCTAACATTGGAAGGGCACTCTGTCACTCTCAATCATTTCTGAAACTGTCATATGCTGGGTGCTTTGATACCAACATCGCTGCGATCGTATTGAGATATGGCACTCATGTAGCAATATATAAGACTAACATTTGTGCTAAGTTTTATCTCATTATCAGCATTAGTTCAGTTTTTATCATAGGACTTGTGAACGTTTTTAAAAAAATTGTATAAAATCGGACAATAATCCTATTAAGTTGAAATTTGGGACAAGTGAATACCATTACGTAATAAATAACCACCAAGTTTCGTTTTAATATGACAAGTATATCTATGGATGGAAACATTAATGGAATGTAAAGGTAATCTTAAGGAATATAAATTTACTTGTATCCTTTCCAAACTATCTCTAACTACTACAAACCACATTTACTAACACATTACAAAGCTAATTCAATAAACTAAGATAAGATTACTATGTTTTGGGGTGGTTTAAAGTGAAATGTTGTTTTAATAGGTAGTAGATGTGGTTTAGAGAGTGTTGTATCTACTAATAGCACATAGTACACGGGTTGGTTGAAGTTATAAACCATTCTTGTTTATAACTTTAACCAACCTTTAATAAATATGTTTTAAGATGACAAGACATAAATCCCCTTCTAAAGAAGCTTCTAGCTAGCTCTCAGCTGGTTGGCCCACTTTTCTTTTCCATTTACTTGTAAACAATATGACAAATCACAAGTCCGATGAATGATAGTTCCTTCCTCATACGACTTTTGATCATGATAGATCTTTTGTCTTACTAGCTCTTTGTTGATGTTGTCTGGAATATTAGGTTTTAATAGCTTAATCATATTTTTAATCTGCGTCCAATTATTAGTTAAGCTGGTGATCTTCCTGTTGCCCTTGGTGTAGAGTTTCGGTACAATAATAAGAATTGTTGCAGCGCTAAATTACTGTCATGTCTGGCTCTATTTAATCCTTTCATTTTATTCTGAAAGGTTAGAACGAATCTTTCCGCTAACCCATTTGACTGCGGGTGATACGGAGTTGTTTTCGTATGTCCTATACCATTCTCTCTGCTTAAGTAAATACATGATAGCTGAGTTTAACCGCAATAAATATCCCTAATTGTGTGTTAAATGAAGAATAAAAAGTATAAATAGAACAAATAAGTTAGTAGTGGGTTTTAAATAATATTTTTACTGTTTATTTTAGATCAAAAAGTATGTGCCAACTACTGATTAGGTTCAGAATGGTCTTATATTCAGACCCCAAATTGGGATGAGATTTTTACTTTAAAAGACAAGTAGTCAATAAAAAAAGATGTTAATATCATAATTTTGTATTTTTATTAAACTCAATGTGACAAGTTTTATCATTATTTACAATTAATGGTTAACAAATGTACATTATTTACAATAATTATTTAAACTATGAAGAAATTTTAACTTATTATAGTTTTTAATTGTTTGATTTAATAGTTCAACACCAATATTACATGTTAAAATGTATATTTATAGAATCCAGTCATTGAACTCAGTCTTAAATTAAATATTGCAAACCAAACCTTGCAATGTAGCTTGACAGACAAAGTAAAGTTTTGACATTCAATTACCAGTAGCCTAATAAACCACTGAATATAGCACAAACCTGCTAAATTGTTATTGTAATTGACTCTATGAACTATACAAACTCCACAAACTTACCCTACCGTCTCTACTCCCAGCAAATAAATAATTATTTTTATCATCTTTCTCACTATTTATAAAACATAAGCACTCAACAGGTGCCGTATGGTTATTTAAAACAGCCAATAGTTTCATACTCTTACTTGAGTAATATCTAATGTTACTATCCCAACAACCAACGACAAACACCATTCCGTCATTCCTAATCGAAATCGAACCACTACCAGCGTTTTTTAATTCAATTCTATTTATTATTTTAATTTCACTATCAATTTCAAATTTAATGATATCTTTACTATTATATCCTATTACACCAAAATTTTTACAATGGTTATAATCAAAACAAACTGGACATTCGTTAATAAGCTGGTTTTTTAATCTAATTTTTCCGTTTGAAATATCTATAGTGCAAATGGTACCATTTTCATAACCTAATAATAATGTTTTGAAATTATTTATGAACTTTGAACACATAATCATACCAACTTTATTTTGATGCTCGCTTATCGTACCATCTTTGATAAATGTAGTGTTTAAATTTTCAGAAATATTAAAGTCTTGATTATTAACCTCATTACTTGTATTAACTTCTACTTCTGATGATGGTAGAATTACATTATCTTGATTTTTAACAACATTGTTTTGACTAATTCCAGTATTCTGTAGATCTAAACCACTTTCTAAATTTGGTTTAAAATCCTTAACAATTTTATTCAAGTAAGTAAATTTAACTTGACTATCAGAATAAGGGTAAACAAGAGTTTGTTCAATTAATAGAATTTTACAAAAAGTTTTAACATCACACGGAAAGGAATAAAGTCTATGCCATTTGAATTGTTCTTCCCTCCAAAATGAAACATCACCACCTTTTTCCTGGGTTATGAAGTAAGTCCAATACAGAATCGCTACACAAGGCTCCGTACCAACTTGGACTTTACAAACTTGCCTTAATGTCTGAAAAAGAAAACATAATAAGAAAGACCTGATGATTTTACAAAAAAAATATATTCTTGATAAATACAAAAATCGGGTACAGGGACCTCAGGATGTATCCTTACCACATCGGGGTATTGTAATAAGTATTGGTAGTTTTATTGTTCCACCCAATAAAATAGAGGGGGTGGGGGTTCCCCTTCTCCCCTACATTTGGGTTCCATGACATTTCAGGGTGGCTGAGGTAGCCAAAAGTTTAAGAAGCTATACGTTTAAAACAAATATAAAGAGTAAGTTTTAAAATACTCTAAATTCTTCAATGGTAAAAATGAAAATGTAATCTTGTCATCTTGGACACCTGCTGTTTCCATATTTCTATATGGCAGTGAATCTGTGCTAGGAGACAGAGTGTATCTGTGTAAAGATTTACTCTCACTCCCACTTTCAACTATAAATAGAATCTGATTTCTCACTTTATAACCATTGTAGTCCTATTCCTTCCAGCCCTGGACCTGTAGGTTAATTTCTTAAAACCACATTTATTTTAAGGATAAAAAGTGAGATCAACATCTTTAAAGCTCATAAATCTTTGCATTGATGCTTTACAAGTTCAAATAAACTTTACCTGGACATTCCAAATATGTACAAATCCGTTTTCCGTTCCACAGTAAATATAGAATCCATCTTGCTTCTTGTGGCATAACAAACTGTGCACTGACTTCATGTCACCGTGAAATGTATAAACAGGATCCGGAGGAGGTTTCGACATGCTTTCTCAAACAATCACAACTGAAAATATAACATAATTTAAATGAACTAAAGTCCCTACTATTCAGATTGGTAGAGCATTAGGTTTTCATCCATAATATATTCCATCCCTAAAGATAACTCCAGCAACAGAGATACATTAGACATCTACTTAGGCAGTCATCATTGTTACAAAGGGGTGAGTCTGAAGTGTTGTAAATATTAATACAGTTGGGGTGGGGTGGGGTTAAAATTCATACACAGTTTCCAACTCCCTGCTTTGAGGTGCTCCTAAAACAGGGGCTAGTTGCATGAACTACCACACTGAGCGCTAGTTTTCACCTTGTCCCGCCTTTATCAATATTGTACACATAATATACATATTTTTTTATTTTATAAAAAATTTATAAAAACTTACCAGCTTGAATTAGTCCAAAATAAAACACTTAACACCACTTGATTTCTACCACTTATTTTTATATTATTCTTATGTATAAATCCGTTTAGGTTTTAATTATCTCTGGTATTAATATTTAATATAATATATATAATATAATATATAATATTAATATTTAAAAATTGTACTCTATGATTGTATTGTTTACAAATTTGAATTTAGCGCTAAAAATCCAGGTTCATTCATCTCAGCTCTTCAGGTTTAACAAAACGTTTTATTTTAACCCTCGTACAAGAGTAATTTCTTGACCTTTACTTTAAAATTTCTACATTTCTTAATTAACTGATCTTTGTATTATATTTTCTACATTTTTTATCAATTCGGAGTACGTTCAGGTTCTCTAAAGTACGCAAAATCTTTATTTAGAATTGTTTTTAAACCGGTTCACAACCTTCACTTTTGTAACCTATCCAATTAAAAATATTGCTCGTTTATATACTGCATATTTTCTCTACTCACTTCATCATTTATTTATGTTTGGTTAAAATGAGATAATTTTTAGTTGCTTTATTAATATAATTGAACTTTTAGATAGTTAAGCGAAGAAATAATGGCCAGTCCACTGGAACAGTTTGTGACAAACGTCCGGGCCCTATCCGCACAAGGTTAGCTTTGCTTTTATTTTTGTTTATAGTTTTATATACAGCTTGATTGCACTAACCAAAGAGCTTATGTTGCTGCGATTTCACTTAAGGTAATGGTGTAAATATCGCTGCTTTGTATTCGTGCTAAGAGCTTATGTTGCTGCGATTTCACTTAAGGAATGGTGTGAATATTTCGCTGCTTGTATTCGTGCTAAAGAGCTTATGTTGCTGCGATTTCACTTAAGGAATGGTGTGAATATTCGCTGCTTTGTATTCGTGCTAAAGAGCTTATGTTGCTTGCGATTTCCTTAAGAATGGTGTGAATATTCGCGCTTTGTATTCGTGCTAAAGATTATGTTTTGCGCGATTTCACTTAAGTAATGGTGTGAATATTCGCTGCTTTGTATTCGTGCTAAAGAGCTTATGTTGCTGCGATTTCACTTTAAGGAATGGTGTGAATATTCGCTGCTTGTATTCGTGCTAAGAGCTTATGTTGCTGCGATTCACTTAAGTAATATGTGTGAAAAGAGCTCGCTGCTTTGTATCGTGCTAAAGAGCTTATGTTGCTGCGATTTCACTTAAGGGAATGGTGTGAATATTCGCTGTTTGTATTCGTGCAAAGAGCTTAGTTGCTGGATTTCACTTAAGTATGGTGTGAATATTCGCTGCTTTGTAATTCGTGCTAAAGAGCTTATGTTCTGCGATTTCACTTAAGTAATGGTGTGAATATTCGCTGCTTTGTATTCGTGCTAAAGAGCTTATGTTCTTGCGATTTCCTTAAGTAATGGTGTGAATATTCGCTGCTTTGTATTCGTGCTAAAGAGCTTATGTTGCTGCGATTTCACTTAAGTAATGTTGTGATATTCGCTGCTTTGTATTCGTGCTAAAGAGCTTATGTTGCTGCGATTTCACTTAAGTAATGGTGTGAATATTCGCTTGCTTGTGTATTCGTGCTAAAGAGCTTATGTTTGCTGCGTTTCACTTAAGTAATGTGTTGAATATTCGCTCTTTGTATTCGTGCTAAAGAGCTATAGTTGCTGCGATTCACTTAAGTAATGGTGTGAATATTCGCTGCTTTGTATTCGTGCTAAAGAGCTTATGTTGCTGCGATTCACTTAAGTATGGTGTGAATATTCGCTGCTTTGTATTCGTGCTAGAGCTTATGTTGCTGCGATTTCACTTAAGTAATGGTTGAATATTCGCTGCTTTGTATTCGTGCTAAAGAGCTATGTTGCTGCGATTCACTTAAGGAATGGTGTGAATTATGTTGCGCGATTTTTGTATTCGTGCTAAAGAGCTTATGTTGCTGCGATCTTTAAGGAATGGTGTGAATATTCGCTGCTTGTATTCGTGCCAAAGAGCTTATGTTGCTGCGATTTCACTTAAGTAATGGTGTGAAATATTCGCTGCTTTGATTCGTGCTAAAGAGCTTATGTTGCTGCGATTTCACTTAAGGATGGTGTGAATATTCGCTGCTTTGTATTCGTGCTAAAGAGCTTATGTTTGCGCGATTTACTTACGCTGCTTTAGTATTCGGCTAAAGAGCTTAGTTGCTGCGATTTTAAGGAATAATATTCGCTGCTTTGTATTGTGCTAAAGAGCTTATGTTGCTGCGATTTCACTTATGTAATGTGTGAATTATTCGCTGCTTTGTATTCGTGCTTAAGAGCTTATGTTGCTGTGATTTCACTTAAGTAATTGGTGTGAATATTCGCTGCTTTGTATTCGTGCTAAAAGAGCTTATGTTGCTGCGATTTCACTTAAGTAATTGGTGTGAATATTCGCTGCTTTGTATTCGTGCTAAAGAGCTTATATTGCTGCGATTTCACTTAAGGAATGGTGTGAATATTCGCTGCTTTGTATTCGTGCTAAAGAGCTTATGTTGCTGCGATTTCACTTAAGTAAGTAATGTGTGTGAAAAGAGCTTATTCTGCGTGCTTTGTATTCGCTGCTAAAGAGCTTATGTGCTGCGATTTCACTTAAGTAATGGTGTGATATTCGCTGCTTTGTATTCGTGCTAAAGGCTTATGTTGCTGCGATTTCACTTAAGGAATGGTGTGAATATTCGCTGCTTTGATTCGTGCTAAAGAGCTATGTTGCTGCGATTTCACTTAAGGAATGGTGGAATATTCGCTGCTTTGTATTCGTGCTAAAGAGCTATTGCTGCGATTTCAACTTAAGTAATGGTGGTATTCGCTGCTTATGTATTCGTGCTAAAGAGCTTATGTTTGCTGCGGATTTGCTACTTAAGGAATGGTGTGAATATTCGCTGCTTTGTATTCGTGCTAAAGAGCTTATGTTGCTGCGATTTCACTTAAGTAATGTGTGAATATTCGCTGCTTTGTATTCGTGCTAAGAGCTTATGTTGCTGCGATTTCACTTAAGGAATGGTGTGAATATTCGCTGCTTTGTCGTGCTAAAGCTTATGTTGCTGCGATTTCACTAAGTATGGTGTGAATATTCGCTGCTTGTATTCGTGCTAAAAGCTAATGTTGCTGCGATTTCACTTAAGAATGGGTGAATATTCGCTGCTTTGTATTCGTGCTAAGAGCTTATGTTGCTGCGATTTCACTTTAAGGAATGGTGTGATATTCGCTGCTTTGTATTCGTGCTTAAAGAGCTATGTTGCCTGCGATTTCACTTAAGAATGGTGTGAATATTCGCTGCTTTGTATTCGTGCTAAAGAGCTTATGTTGCTGCGATTTCATTAGGAAATGGTGTGAATATCGGCTGCTTGTATTCGTGCTAAAGAGCTTATGTTGGCTGCGATTTTCACTTAAGTAATGGTGTGAATATTCGCTGCTTTGTATTCGTCTAAAGAGCTTATGGTTGCTGCGATTTCACTTAAGTAATGGTATGTGAATATTCGCTGCTTTGTATTCGTGCTAAAGAGCGTTATGTTGCTGCGATCACTTAAGGAATGGTGTGAATATTCGCTGCTTTGTTATTCGTGCTAAAGAGTTTCTTATTTGCTGCGATTCAACTTAAGTAATGGTGTGAATATTCGCTGCTTTGTTTCGTGCTAAAGAGGCTTATGTTGCTGCGATTTCACTTAAGTAATGGTGTGAATATTCGCTGCTTTGTATTCGTGCTAAAGAGCTTATGCTGCTGCCGATTAACTTACGGAGGTGTGAATATTCGCTGCTTGTATTCGTGCTAAAGAGCTTAATGTTGCGCGATTTCACTTAAGGAATGGTGTGAATATTCGCTGCTTTGTATTCGTGCTAAGAGCTTATGTTGCTGCGATTTCACTTAAGAATGGTGTGAATAGTTCGCTGCTTTGTATTCGTGCTAAAGAGCTTATGTTGCTTGCGATTTCACTTAAGGAATGGTAGTGAATATCGCTGCTTGTATTCGTGCTAAAGAGCTTATGTTGCTGCGATTTCACTTAAGGAATGGTGTGGATATTCGCTGCTTGTATTCGTGCTAAAAGCTTTGTTTTTCGCTTTCGGTTGTGAATATTCGCTGCTTTGTATTCGAAAAGCTTATGTTTGCTGTGATTTCACTTAAGGAATCGGTTGTGAATATTCGTGCTTGTATTCGTGCTAAGAGCGCTTATGTTGCTGCGATTTCACTTAAGTAATGGTGGAATTATCGCTGCTTTGTATTCGTGTAAAAGAGCTTATGTTGCTGCGATTTCACTTAAGTAATGGTGTGAATATTCGCCTGCTTTGTTATTTCGTGCTAAAGAGCTTATGTTGCTGCGATTTCACTTAAGTAATGGTGTGAATATTCGCTGCTTTTGTATTCGTGCTAAAGAGCTTATGTTGCTGCGATTTCACTTAAGTTAATGGTGGATATCGCTGCTTATATTCGTGCAGCTTATGTTGCTGCGATTCACTTAAGTATGGTGTAAATATCGCTGCTTTGTATTCGTGCTAAAAGCTTATGTTGCTGCGATTTTCACTTAAGTAATGGTGTGAATATTCGCTGCTTTGTATTCTGCTAAAGAGCTTAGGTTGCTGCGATTTCACTTAAGG
>JACMZG010001859.1:21403946-21531446 GCA_018340805.1 Microvelia longipes
AAAAAAAAAAAGGAAGAAAACTATATAACAACCATATAAAAAAATACTAAAATAGCAATAAATAAAAGATAAAAAAAAAAAACACAAAACAAGAACTAAGATAAAAAATAAATAAAAAATAAGAAAAATAAGATTCAAAAAGAAAATAAGAAAAAAAGGAACACGAAAAACAAAAAAAAAAAAAAAAAAAAATAAACACAAAGAAATAAAATAAAAAACAAAAAAAAAAAAAAGCAAGACAGTAAAGAAAAAAAAAGACCTACATAACATAATAAAATAACTGAAAAAGACTAAAAAAAAAAAAAGAAAAAATACAAAAAATCGAAAAAGAGCTGATGTGCTGCGATTCTCACTTAAGTAATGGTGTGAATATTCGCGCTTTTGTTATTTCGTGCTAAAGAGCTTTTATGTTGCGTGCGATTTTCACTTAAGTTAAATTGGTGTGAATATTTCGCTGCTTTGTCATCGTGCTAAAGGCTTATGTTTGCTGCGAATTTCACTCTAAGTTAATGGTGGAATATTCGCTGCTTTGTATTCGTGCTAAGGGCTTATGTTTGCTAGCGATTTCACTTAAGTAATGGTTGTGAATATCGCTCTTTGGTTATTCGTGCTGAAAGAGCTTATGTGCTGCGATTTCACTTAAGGATGGGTTCTGGTGAATATCGCTGCTTTGTATTCGTGCCTAAAAGAGCTTATGTTGCTGCGATTTTCACTTAAGGAAGGGTGGAATATTCGCTGCTTTGTATTTCGTGCTAAAGAGCTATATGTTGCTGCGATTTCACTTAAGGAATGGTGAATATTCGCTGGTTTTGTATTCGTGCTATAAGGAGCTTATGTGCTGCGATTCACCTTAAGGAATGGTGTGAATATTCGCTGCTTTGTATTCGTGCTAAAGAGCTTATGTTGCTGCGATTTCACTTAAGGAATGGTGTGAATATTCGCTGCTTTGTATTCGTGCTAAAGAGCTTATGTTGCTGCGATTTCACTTAAGTAATGGTGTGAATATTCGCTGCTTTGTTCGTGCTAAAGAGCTTTATGTTTGCTGCGATTTCACTTAAGTAATGGTGTGATATTCGCTGCTTTGTATTCGTGCTAAAGAGCTTATGTTGGCATGCGATTTTCACTTAAGGAATGGTGTGAATATTCGCTGCTTTGTTTCGTGCTAAAGAGGCTTATGTTGCTGCGATTTCACTTAAGTAATGGTGTGAATATTCGCTGTTTGTATTCGTGCTAAAGAGCTATGTTGCTGCGATTTCACTTAAGGAATGGTGGTGGAATATTCGCTGCTTTTTGTATTCGCTAAAGAGCTTATGTTGCTGCGATTTCACTTAAGTAATGGTGTGAATATTCGCTGCTTGTATCGTGCTAAAGAGCTTATGTTTGCTGCGATTTCACTAAGGAATTGGTGTGAATATTCGCTGCTTTGTATTCGTGCTAAAGAGCTTATGTTGCTGCGCGCTGCTTGTATTCTGCTAAAAGCTTATGTTGCTGCGATTTCACTTAAGTGGTGTGAATTTCGCTGCTTTGTATTCGTGTAAAGAGCTTATGTTGCTGCGATTTCACTTAAGTAAGGGTGTGAATATTCGCTGCTTTGTATTCGTGCTAAAGAGCTTATGTTGCTGCGATTTCACTTAGTAACTTGTGTTGAATATTCCGCTGCTTTGTTTCGTGCTAAAGGCTTATGTTGCTGCGATTTCACTTAAGGAATGGTGTGAATATTCGCTGCTTTGTATTCGTGCTAAGAGCTTATGTTGCTGCGATTTCACTTAAGGAATGGTGTGAATATTCGCTGCTTTGTATTCGTGCAAAGAGCTTATGTTGCTGCGATTTTCACTTAAGGATGGTGTGATATATTCGCTGCTTTGTATTCGTGCTAAAGAGCTTATGTTGCTGCGATTTCACTTAAGGAATGGTGTGAATATTCGCTGCTTTGTATTCGTGCTAAAGAGCCTTATGTTGCGCGATTTCACTTAAGTAATCGGTGTGAATATTCGCTGCTTTGTATTCGTGCTAAAGAGCTTATGTTGCTGCGATTTTCACTTAAGTAATGGTGTGAATATTCCGCTGCTTTGTATTCGTGCTAAAGAGCTTATGTTGCTGCGATTTCACTTAAGGAATGGTGTGAATATTCGCTGCTTTGTATTTCGTGCTAAAGAGCTTATGTTGCTGCGATTTCACTTAAGTTAATGTGTGAATATTCGCTGCTTTTGTATTCGTGCTAAAGAGCTTATGTTGCTGCGATTTCACTTAGTAAATGGTGTGGAATATTCGCTGCTTTTGTATCGGTGCTAAAGAGCTTTATGTTGCTGCGATTTCACTTAAGGATTGGTGTGAATATTCGCTGCTTTGTATTCGTGCTAAGAGCTTATGTTGCTGCGATTTCACTTAAGTAATGGTGTGAATATTCGCTGCTTTGTATTCGTGCTAAAGAGCTTATGTTGCTGCGATTTCACCTTAAGTAATGGTGGTGTGAATATTCGCTGCTTTGTATTCGTGCTAAAGAGCTTATGTTGCTGCGATTTCACTTAAGTAATGGTGTGAATATTCGCTGCTTTTGTATTCGTTCTAAAGAGCTTATGTTGCTGCGATTTCACTTAAGTAATGGTTGTGAATTATCGCTGCTTTTGTAAGAGCTTTGTTGCTGCGATTTCACTTAAGGAATTGGTGTGAATTTCGCTTGCTTTGTATTCGTGCTAAAGAGCTTATGTTGCTGCGATTTCACTTAGTAATGGTGTGAATATTCGCTGCTTTGTATTCGTGCTAAAGAGCTTATGTTGCTCGATTTCACTTAGTAATGGGTGATATTCGCTGCTTTGTATCGTGCTAAAGAGCTTATGTTGCTGCGATTTCACTTAAGTAATGGTGTTGAATATTCGCTGCTTTGTAATTCGTGCTAAAGAGCTTTATGTTGCTGCGATTTCACTTAAGTAATGGTGTGATATTCGCTGCTTTGTATTCGTGCTAGAGCTTATGTTGCTGCGATTTCACTTAAGTAATGGTGTGAATATCGCTGCTTTGTATTCGTGCTAAAGAGCTTATGTTGCTGCGATTTCACTTAAGTAATGGTGTGAATATTCGCTGCTTTGTATTCGTGCTAAAGACTTATGTTTGCTGCGATTTCACTTAAGGAATGGTGTGAATTTCGCTGCTTTGTATTTCGTGCTAAGAGCTTATGTTGCTGCGATTTTCACTTAAGTAATTGGTGTGAATATTCGCTGCTTTGTATTTCGTGCTAAAGAGCTTATGTTGCTGCGATTTCATTTAAGTAATGTGTGAATATTCGCTGCTTTGTATTCGTGCTAAAGAGCTTATGTTGCTGCGATTTCACTTAAGGAATGGTGTGAATATTGGCGCTGCGTATTCTGTAAAGAGCTTATGTTGCTGCGATTTCACTTAAGTAATGGTGTGAATATTCGCTGCTTTGTATTCGTGCTAAAGAGCTTTATGTTGCTGCGATTTCACTTAAGTAATGGTGTTGAATATTCGCTGCTTTGTTTCTCGTGCTAAAGAGCTTATGTTGCTTGCGATTTCACTTAAGTAATTTTGTGAATATTCGCTGCTTTGTATTTCGTGCTAAAGAGCTTATGTTGCTGCGATTCACTTAGTAATGGTGTGAATATTCGCTGCTTTGTATTCGTGCTAAAGAGCTTATGTTGCTGCGATTTCACTTAAGGAATGGTGTGAATATTCGCTGCTTTTGTATTCGTGCTAAAGAGCTTATGTTGCTGCGATTTCACTTAAGGAATGGTGTGAATATTCGCTGCTTTGTATTCGTCGTGCTAAAGAGCTTATGTTGCTGCGATTTCACTTAAGTAATGGTGTGAATATTCGCTGCTTTGTATTCGTGCTAAAGAGCTTATGTTGCTGCGATTTCACTTAAGGAATGGTGTGAATATTTCGCTGCTTTGTATTCGTGCTAAAGAGCTTATGTTGCTGCGATTTCACTTAAGTAATGTGTGAATATTCGCTGCTTTGTATTCGTGCTAAAGAGCTTATGTTGCTGTGATTTCACTTAAGTAATGGTGTGTGAATATTCGCTGCTTTGTATTTCGTGCTAAAGAGCTTATGTTGCTGCGATTTCACTTAAGGAATGGTGTCTTAATTCCATTGTTCTACTACATCTGTAGGCTATGATAGATTCATTGGTTCTACTACAGCTGTCAGCTATCCATTGGTTTACTACAGCTGTAGCTATAATAGTCCATTGGTTCTTACAGCTGTCAGCTATTAGATTCCATTGGTTCTACTACAGCTGTCAGCTATGATAGATTCCATTGGTTCTACTACAGCTGTCAGCTATAATAGATTCCATTGGTTCTACTACAGCTGTCAGCTATGCCAATTCCATAATAGATCCCTTACTACAGCTGTTCAGCTATATAGTTCCATTGGTTCTACTACAGCTGTCAGCTACAATAGATGACTATGAGGCTATGGATTCTTGGTACTATAGCTGTCGCTATGATAGATTCATACTACAGCTGTCAGCTATAATAGATTCCACTACAGCTGTCAGCTATCCCATACTACAGCTGTCAGCTATAATAGATTCCATTGGTTCTACTACAGCTGTCAGCTATAATAGATTCCATTGGTTCTACCTACAGCTGTCAGCTATAGATATTGCTACTACAGCTGTCAGCTATAATAGATTCCATTGGTTCTACTACAGCTGTCAGCTACAATAGATTCCATTGGTTCTACCTACTGTCAGCTTAATAGATTCCATTGGTTCTACTACAGCTGTCAGCTACAATAGATTCCATTGGTTCTACTATAGCTGTCAGCTGATCCCAGCTACTACAGCTGTCAGATTCCATTTGGTTCTATACAGCTGTTCAGCTATAATAGATTCCATTGGTTCTACTACAGCTGTCAGCTATGATAGATTCCATTGTTCTACACAGCTGTCAGCTATAATAGATTCATTGGTTCTACTACAGCTGTCAGCTATAATAGATTTCCATTGTTCTATACAGCTGTCAGCTATAATAGATTCCATTGGTTCTACTACAGCTGTCAGCTACAATAGATTCATTGGTTCTACTAGCTGTCAGCTCAATAGATTCCATTGGTTCTACTACAGCTGTCAGCTACAAGCTATTCCATCTACTACAAGCTTCTCTACAGCTAGCTATAATAGAGCTGTCAGCTATAATAGGGTTCTACTACAGCTGTCAGCTACGATAGATTTCCATTGGTTCTACTACTACTACAGCTGTCAGCTATTTTCTCAAACTGATTTTAACTATGTACTATTCTCTAGTATAATAAGGATTAGCTCACACACTGTGATTAAGGTTTAGAAGGGATAAACATGAATTCTTCAATCTACTACTAGAAAATCCTATTTATAAAGAAGATTTTTTTCATACTTTTACACTATTTTATTGTTAACTATTGTGTAGTTACTTTTATAAGTCTCTTACAATAAAGCTTTTGTTTATTTATTTATTATTCATATAGAAATAAAATAACAAGTAAGCCCCTTCTCCCCAAAACTTGTACAACCTCTGATGAAACTAGGTTTTTAAGAATGAGTGCCATCACGTTCTCATAAGAACAGATAAGAATAATTGATGACTGTTTACTGTCAAAATATTGTGTAAGCACCCCTCTATGTTGTTTTATTTGTGCAAAAGAAATAATATTATTAGAATAGAATGTTGAAAGGTATATGAGAGAGTCAGACAGATGGTGGGGTAAACTCAGTGCTGGCATCTAGCTGCAACTCTGATACTAACTCTCCTTATCATAACACTTTCCCCACATTACAAATTAGTATTATGAAATCATTTCTTTTATGAATTTTCAAAGAATAAATGAGGTTGGAGTCATGCAGGGGAGAGTGGGAGGGAGATAGATTTTTTTAAAAGGGATCTCCCTGATCAAGAATAAATGCGTGGGTGTATATATATATATATATATATATATATATATATATATATATATATATATATATATATATATATATATATATATATATATATATATATATATATATATATATATATATATATATATATATATATATATATATATTATATATATATATATATATATATATATATATATATATATATATATATATATATATATATATATATATATATATATATATATATATATATATGTGTGTGTGTGTGTGTGTATGTATGTATACAATTTTTGTGCCCTAGACGTTTAAGGTACACAATAACTTTCAAACACTTTCTTGGATCGAATTGAAACTTGGTACAAAAATCCAAGTTTTGGACCCATCTTGGACCTTGTTGTGTCCTGAACCCTATTGTTTATGAAATATGTGTGATGTCAAAAATGACATTTCAAAAAATTGTGACTCTTTATTTAGTGTTGAGATTAGCTGCAAATTTTTACACATTTAACAGTATATAGTTTCAAAATACAAAGTTTCAATTTATCATCAGCATTAAGTCTAGTTTATTAATTGACATACATATATATGTATATATATATATATATTATATATATATATATATATATATATATATATATATTAATTGACATATATATATATGTCAAGCAAAACATGATGTTTGCATCATGTTGTGTGATGATTGCAACTTGTTGTACATTAATTGACATAATGTAAACAAATTACTTGAAAATTCGCTTTTATCATAGCAGTATGCCATTTATATATAAACCAATAATATGACAAACTGATAAAGTACTACAATCGTGTAGCTGCTTTGTGGCCACAGGGAGGAGGCGGGGGCCATGGAGCGGTAAGAGGTCAAAGGCCTCTTTTTTTACATTTGTATCTTCTTGAAAGTGGTCATTATTATATTGGATTCATCAGGTTATTGCCAGAAGTAGTTTGCTAAAATAAGACAGTGGCGCATTCTTGTAGTTGGCATGGTGAAACAACCAAATTACACACTAGTGCTCATGTTAACTAGCTATGAAACTAACATTTTCTTGTCTCAGGTCCATCTCTTTTTATCTATTTATTCTTTGGTGCCAAATAAAGCTTAATTTTGTTATTTTTTGGCATAAAAGTATAAGGATTGGAAGGATTTTTTCTGTGACATTCACTCAGTCTCACAAAATAACCTTTTTCCATAACAGGCAAAATTTCACTGTAAGTCTATTTATGTAACAAATAAAGCTTACTTAGTAATTATATATTTATCTTTGCAGGCAATTTCCATGAGTTATGTGATATATTAAATAAATCAAAAGAATTATTAGTTAAGAATCGTCAGCATTTGGACAATGTTCTCGAAACCCTCGATCTCCAACAACACACACTTATTATCCTGGCTGTACTTTGTGTTAAACTGACTGTACTTTCGTCTCCTCCGGCTTCCAGCCCCACACAGAACCAGAATGTTGATCAGCAAGAGATATTGTTCAGTCAAGTGCAGGAGTTTATAATGGGATGCACCTCTGAACAGATCAAATTCGCCCCCGAATCTTGTAAGTTAATTTAATTTTTAAATGAAAAAAGGTAAGATGAGTAATAGTTAGTGCGGAAATTGTAGACTGGTCAGATCTTATTGTGATGTTTGAAATTCAAAATTATTTATGAAATAGTGGCAGGAACTTGGAGAAATAGTTCAGCAAAAAATTAATACAAGTTCAAAATGATAAAAGTTAAAAAATGTTACTTCTATAAATTCTTCAGAATTTGGGCTATGTTTTGATTGTGATTTGTTACTGATAATATTTTTCATGTCATACAAGTTTTTTTTAATTTTTTTTGCATAGAAACATTTTAAATACAAAGTTTAAGGAGACATAAAAAATTGATATTTTGAGATTTCCATAAAAATCAAAACTGAGTTTTGATTTTATATTGATCTAGAATTATGATTTGTGTTTCAGTTGCTGAATTATGCCACTTAGTTACTCGGCAACTAATAGAATTAAAGACACCCATTAGAGGTATAGAATTGCTATCAGTTGCCATTAGGAAATTGCAGACTTGCGATTCCCAGCTCACACTTGTACATGCCGACCTCTGTCAGTTATCTCTCTTAGCTAAATGTTTTAAAAGAGCGTTAGAATTTTTAGACATAGATATAACTACTGTAACTGCAATGGAAGTTCAGGTATTAAAAATTTCATATTTAATTAGGAATATATTTAAAGGACAAAATATGATATATTTAATTAAGTTATAAGCTTGGAAATGATTGTAATTGTGAGATATAAGCTTTATTTACCCCAAAAATATAGTGGGGTTTTCTTGTACCTAGGATCACACATAGTTTCAATCAGTAAATAAAAATATAGAATATTATAAAATAAATAGAAACTATTAACATACATTCAATAAAGTGTATTTTTTTTAGTCATTTCAGTCATTTCAAGATTAATTTGTGTTATATTATATTATTCAAATTAAGAATTGCGCCCATTGTAAAAATTGCAAGTTATGCAATGAATTGCAAACTTTGCAGTCACATATTTGGCATACACTCTATACGACTTGTGTAATGTCTCCAATTAGTTTTGAAAAGAACGATAAACCTGTAACTTATTGCTTGTTTATTTTTCAGCTAAACTCCTTTGATGCCAAGTATTTCCTGCTTTACTATTACTATGGTGGTATGATATACACGGCTATGAAGAAATTTGACAGAGCTTTGTACTTCTACGAGACAGTTATATCTACTCCTGCTATGGCTGTATCCCATGTTATGTTAGAAGCTTACAAGAAATATATACTTGTTTCACTTATATTATATGGAAAGGTGAATTAATAAATATTTATATACATACATTCATGTTTAGCTCAGAGGGTATAATGTGTTTTAATAAGTAATATGAAATAAGCTTCTACGAAGTGATACTATATTTGGCAAAAAAGCAAGCTTGTTGAGGCTTGTGAACCTTCTGTAAATGAAAAAAATATGACGTTAAAATAGTTTATGACATTCATTTTCTGAGCAGGCTAACATGGAAAGGTGGTGTAATGCCTGCAATCAATAGTACAATACAACATCCAATACGCTGGTGACTTCTTCCAGCTGGTCAAAGTCATGTGAAGTGACTTGAGGAGAAGACCCTTGTTTAATTAGTTTTTCTACCCTTTATTTATGTTTAAACCAATATATAGTAAAAACCAGTTAATGTTTTGGTACTTAGACTTCTAAATGATGCTTATCTTTGTTTCTAGGTTGGACAAATGCCTAAGTACACTTCTCAGGTTGTAACAAGGTTTATAAAACCCCTTAGTCAGGCTGCATATGGCGAATTAGCAAATGTTTATTCTGCTAATAATACAGAACAACTAACTAATATTGTTAATAAATACCAAGAGACTTTTATTAGGTAAGTTATTATATTATATTGTAGATGTGTTAGTTAGTAATTTCATTTATTGGGAGTAACGAGATTGCTTAGCCTTGGACACTGATTTAATGTAGCCTTTTATGGAAGGGGATGTAAGTATTGAAAATAATACAAATGAACATTTAAAAATAATATTATTTTAATTAACTAGAAGAAGGTTGTGTAATCTTACTACAGTCTATCGTTTAGTTTAAATAACCCCTAGGTCATAAGCATTTTGAGGATTGTCGCATCAGAAAAGTTGCTGCCAACCCCTCACTTGAAAAGAAAAAAAAATCCCTACCACAATAACCGCTGTAGGGAAAAAACCTTCATCCCAGCAATCGTTGGCTCTTTTATTGTTTACATTGTTTTGAAAATTACTTTTAAAGTAATCATAAAAATGATATTATAAAATAAAATTACACAAAAGAAATGTAAAAAACATCACCAAGGAAATAAGGGTAAACAAATAAAATGTAAACAAATAACCTGATTTGTTTACATAGTTTTTTCCTGCTCCCTTCTTGCAGGGGTTTTTTTCTTTAGAATTGGCAGTGTCTAAACTGACCTGCCAAGATTTTTAAAGTAGTTGATAGATTATAACTGTGAAGGTAACTTATAACAGGTTGCTATACCACTTGATATCATGCAGTAATAGTGTACCCCTGTAATACTGATTCTGTAAAGCATGAGTATGATAAAATCACACTAACACAAGTTTAGAACAAATAGTATATTGGCTAACCTGTATTATATGTTAACAGAATAACAATTAAATTACTGATTAGTTTCAACTGATATGCCGTCATAACCAGAGTAGTTTATGTTGTTATCATTGTGTTGAACTTATACTATCAAAACAACTAATGAACCAATCTCTGTCAAAACAACTAATGAATTATTATATATTTATGATTTCAGAGATAAGAACATGGGGCTAACAAAGCAAGTATTAGCTTCCTTATACAAGAAAAATATTCAGAGGCTCACAAAAACATTCTTAACTTTGTCTCTAAGCGACGTGGCGAGCAGAGTCAAGCTCAGTGGCCCTAAGGAGGCTGAGACTTATATTCTAAATATGGTTTGAGATTTTCTTTTTTTTGTTTTCTTTGTTTCATCATGAAAATAATACTTATTTTTCATGAAATATTAAAGATGTATTTTTTCTTCAAAAATTTAATTTAATTTACATTTGTTTTTCTGTATGTTATTTAACTTTACCTAAATGTTTCAAAAAATCATTAAAAACAATTAATAGTACAGCTTAATATTGACATAAATAAATGTTAGTTACATCTTAAAGTGTGTATCATTGAATATAATGAAAGTGTGTTGCAAATAAAGCCTATGCAAAGGTTTACAGGCAGCCTCCTCCCTCTGGCATTTGCCTTGAGGAGGCTCATCTTTTGTTTTTTCATTAGAATTTAGAAGATTATTGTATTGTATTTTTTATGTTAAAATTTGTAAATACTTTTGCCAATAAAGAACTTGTTTAAAAAAAATTTGTAAATAGTTCATTATGATGGAAATAAATCTATAATTTAATTTAATTTAATTCATTATTTCATTTGGTCCATTTAGTTGTTTTTACTGATTTATTTTCTTCATTTAGCAAATTTTATTTCAAAATGATGCTACAGAAATGAAGGGATATATATGTGTGTGTGTAACTCCCTGCTGGTCATCATCCTGCATAAACTAGCCAGGCTTGGTTACTCTATACAGGCTGATGACCCTTGAACCAAACCAGTGAGGTTCCAAAAGTCTCTGCTAATTATGAACTTTTAGAGCTCGTTTTTGTGTTAGTATTGTGGTAAATTATCAAAAAATTAAATAATCTTGAAAATGAAAATTTAAAACAGATGTATCTTAGTATAAGGCAAACAGATCTGTAAAATTTAATTCTGTTATTGGGGGCCATTCTGAAGTTCTGGCTTTTTATTTTTATAAATTTGTATCAGTAATAAATCATCTTGATATTCTGAGGACAAGCCAAGCCACTCTTAAGTTGCAAGCAACAGTTTAAATTCTTTTCTACCAGACTTTTTGTTGTTTTTGATTATAACCTTAATTTTTATTTTTTCAGATTGAAGACGGTGAGATCTTTGCCTCAATCAACCAAAAAGACGGTATGGTCGTATTTTTAGATGATTCAGAAAAGTACAACAGTCCTACTATGCTCCTTAAAATTGAACAAGAAATGTCCAACTGTATAGAACTGGATCGGCAGATTCAGAAAATGGAGGAAGAGATTCTGGTCAACCCGCAGTATGTTAAGAAAGCGTTTGGAGCTCAGGAAGAGGAGATTTCAACGGGGCAGGGTTCTAAAGTATCTTATTCCATGTAACATGAACACCTTTAAGACTCTTCCTCTAGAAATGCAAGTCATAGCCATTAAAATTCAATTCTCTTTAATTCTAAGCAAAATATCAAAGACTGCACTTCTTTTCTAATTCTCGATTATTTTTTTTAAATATATTAATGGTTATGTATGATTCATTATATAAAATGAATTCAGTCTAATAATTTTAATATATTAATCTCTATGTATAATTCATGATGTGTAATAAGTTAAATATAATAATTTATATTATTGAACCTAAACAAAAGACACCATTTCAAAGATTTGAATGTTTACTTCCCAATCTCCTAAAGTAAGAAGGGAAGCATTGTAAAAGAAAAAAATGAAATGGCATCCATTACTTTCATGGCATGTCCATGTTTTAGTTACAGGGAAAATGGCTGAACAAATTTAAATGGAACTTGGTACAAAAATTAAGTTTTATAAAAGTAATAAGTGATTATCTATGTGTCTCAAGTAAGGCCTATCGTAATTTTTATGACTAAATATCGTTTTAAAAATACATGGAAAACATTGTGCTAGACTTTTGACAATTCTCTCAACCCTTCGTTTAAATTTATTATTATTATATTTTTTGTAACCATGACAATATGGTAATTTTGTTATCACTTTTTGGTTACTCTAAAAAGTTAAATTGGAGCACATACCATGATATTCCGTAATTGGTATAACCTTTCTTAGGTTTGAATGCTGATTTTTATATATATATATATATATATATATATATATATATATATATATATATATAATATATATATATATATATATATATATGTGTGTGTGTGTGCGTGCGTGTGTGTGTCTTAGCCAAGTGTTAAACACTATTTTTCAAGTGGATAATTATTTTTAATCAAAATTGCTAAAAAATTAACTTTGAGGACACAAGCCTATTGCAAATTAGGTTATTATGATGTCATTATTGAAAACAAAAAAATTACTAGTTAAAATGTTTAGTCTTTTAAGCACCCAAAAATTTTTGCTATAGCTCATTGCATAGGTTTATATTTGTTCTTTAATATTCTTGTATAAGATTACCTTTAACGTGTAGAATTATAATGTTTTGATATTTTGTTTGAAACATGAGATTTATATTTTAGTGGTGATAACTCTTCATTTCAGCCTAAGAGTCTTAACTCTAGTATCTCATCATTGTTAAAATTACAACAATAATATTTAAAGATACTCTCAGCTTTTTTTATGTCCAATTAAAATTATTTCTAAAAAACTGTCGATGGCTTCTGCCACCGGGGGAGTTTTGAGTTCCTTGAAGAAGCTCATATTGTTGGTTTAATTGTTAGAACACTTGGCCTCAAGTGTTGGAGTGAGATAAAAATCTGTTTCAGGGGTTCCTGATCACAAAAAAATAGCTTTTGCAAGATCACACACACACACATATATATTTTTTTTATTCATTTTTTGAATAAATAAAATAATTGAAAACAGGTTGTTGTGATTTCATTGACCTGGTTTGCACTGAGCCACAATTTTTTTTTAAATTCGATTAAATTGAGGGTTACAATTTTTGGTAAAAAGGCCTATTATTTTTAAGGGAGCTGAATGCAATGAAAACAGTCCTGAGTCAATATCACCTCTTAAAGTGGCCAAAAAGTAAAAAAAAAAACACTGTAAATAAACTGACACTTTGTAATTATTTTTTTAAAAATAAAATTTCTTTCATATAATTTATAGCTTTCCTGTTAAAACAGAAGAATATTTTTCATGTATAAAAAAGTAAAATAAAAATGTGTTGTGTCTTAAAGAATGTATTTTACGTAAATATTAATTTTTCTCTCGTGATACTTCTCTCCTTAGCACATTTATCATGTTTGATCAAAATTGATTCGTTTTAAAATTTGAAGGTTTCAAAAATATTTTTAGTATGACAAAAAGTAAGTAATAAACATTTCTTTTAAAATAAAATATAAACACTAACTGCTTGTCTTTTTAATTTACCTGAGAATTTACTGGTTGGTTGGACTAAGGTGGGTCTAATATTTGTTGAAGGGAGGAGGGATTTTTAAAAAAAGCTTATGAGGTTTCGGGGTTGTTGAGGATAGGGGGTGAATTTTTGAAGAATAAATGAGCTTATTAGGTCGGGTTCATGGCTGGGGGTGGGGATGGAGGTTGCATGATCGAAATGAAACTTAAAATAAAAGTCAACCTTGTTGATGTCCCAAACCCTATTGGTTATGAAATATGTTTGACATCATGAACCCACTATAATGACCCCACAAACATTTTGAAAAAATCACAAATCTTCAAAAAGATCGGGCTAAAATTGTTTACTCATGTTAAATAAAATAAATTTTTAATGTGTATGGTTAACAAAAATACGAAAAGCATTTTATTATCAGTATAAGTCTCAGTTTTATTGATAAAAATAAAATTAATGCCAAAAAACAAGAGGCCTTTGGCTAGATGTTGGAGTCAGTTTACGTTGAATGACGAATTAGAACTCACATGATTCATCCTACTTGAGGTAGTTAGTGACCAAACGTTTCCAAATGTCTAGGAGCATTGTTTCTTGATTTCAAAGATTTAATTTTAGCATGTTTTAAATGTTCCACACTGTATAAATTTATATTATTAATTTATTACTTTTATTCTAATGGTTAAATGCGCGCACTAATGTAATTATTAGTTTTTAAGTTAATTCTTTCTTTATTGTACGAGCCGTGGGCACAGTATGGACGTCTAATCAACTAAAAGTGATAATTTTTTTTTAAAGTAACCAACATGTTATAATTTTCCATGTAAAATAGTCACCAAGTTCCAGCAGGTGATAATTTTACGTGCAAAGTGGTCTCCAGGTCACAAACAGGTGATAATTTTACTTGTATAATATTCAACAGGTCATCAACAGTTTATTAGTTCATGTGTAAAATTATCACCTGTTGTTGCTCACACATCCATATGTTTTTGCATCTTATTGTATTATATTAGTTGTATACGTTGTACTTTGATATTAGATAAATTATTACAGATATTGTGTTTTATTTATGTATATAAAGAACAATTTTCCTATAACCGCAGAAGCCTACGCAGTTTATTAATTTTCCTATGCCAAACCGTATAGTAAAATAAAAGAGAAATATTAGTATAATGTAGTGAGGTGTAAGTACTATTGAGTGAGAGATAGCAACCTGCCAGACAAGGTCTCCAGTCTTGCAGTGTTCTGACTAAATAGATAGAAACCTTTTAAATACTTATGTGTTATGACGTCATGATTTGGTATTAAAAAATTTCCTTTATTGGCGTTATAGTGCAAGTCAAACCTCGGACCATGACGCAAATTCATTTCAGAAGTTCCTGATCACAAAAAATATGTTGCAAAACTTTATATGACACAACATAATTGTGCGAGAGACACCTAGGAAATGTAACAAGTAAAATGTGATGCTACATCTGGGAAGCGTTCTATCATTGACATTCGTTACCATTGATGGCTCGGCATAATGTCATGCCCCACTCTGTTTCGGTTACGTCTAATCATCAGGGCCCGACAGAGCCTGAACTCACTCTAACCTTCAATTAATTCCGAAGAATATAATGTGAAGTGCTTACCAGAGAAGAGCGGTGCTCTCTTACCGCCATCATGCATGGCAAGCAAAACATATAAAAATTTGATTTATTTATTTAATGATTTTTAATGAGCCCCTAAACAGAAAAACCACAAGTAGGGCACTCATACGCTTGGTACTACTGACTTATGCAAAACATGAATAGTTGACACAATATAATTGTGCGAGAGACACCTTGGAAATGTAACAAGTAAAATGCAATGTACATCTGGGAACTGTTCCATCATTCGATCATATGAAGGTCAGAGTGAGTTCAGGCTCTGTCGGCGCCCTGATGAGTTCGACATAGCGAACAGAGTGGGACATATGACATTATGTTGAGCATCAATGATGGCAAATTTATAATAGGAGAGTAATACTTGCTTAGGCCTCTTATGGAAACAAGTTGATTTTATCTAAATTTTTAATGATTTTTATTTATCAATCTTTTGTTGTATTATAAATAAACATTATTATTTGATAATAAATACCTCAAACATTTATAGTCAAAAATGCATTTCAATAAAAATATTATGACTTTATTTCCCCATGTGAAAAATTGTTTTTTTTTACCATCTTTCTTTTTCTAGGTCATTGCAAGTGTTACCACGCTTACAGATTCCCTTTGAATCGCATATAATATATATATTATATATATATATATATATAATATATATATATATATATATATATATATATATATATATATATATATATATATATATATATATTATATATATATATATATAATATATAATATATATATATATATATATATATTATATATTTATAGCATGCGATTTTTAAGCGTTTCGCAAATCGTATCTTTTCGTCATTAAGGACCTCTGAAACGGATTTGTGTCGAGGTTCGACTCCCGCCATACGCCTATCCTATTAGAGAATTTTTTCCCAAAGGAAATTCGCTATTAAAACAAAAGGATTCTTAAATTAACCAGAATTCTAAAATAACCTTGTGATAATTTAGTTAAAGTATTCATTAATTCAGTTGGCAATAGCACAAAAGCATTTCTGTACATACCTTCAGAAATAATAAGACTAATTATAATGAGTGATCGTTCATAAAACGAACATGAGAATATTAAAAAATGTAACAAAAAGTATTGTGACCCCGACGTGATTTGAACACGCAACCTTCTGATCTGGAGTCAGACGCGCTACCGTTGCGCCACGGAGTCCTGTGTTCTACGCATGTTAAATTACTGTATATAAGCTCAACTATAACTGAATTATTTCATATTACTTTATTTTAAAATTATTATAATTTAATTTTATTTTTTACCATAATATATTGAAGCATATTATAAATAAAACATAAAGAAATAACTTTTAATGTTCAAGTATCTTTTAAACGATCACATGTAAACGGAAATAATTCTAAAATGGATAGGGTTTCGAGAATTCCTCTTGCATTAAAGAATTAAGTTGACAAAATAATTGAATTATTAATAAATATAATAGCTAGATATAAAGTATCCGAACTGGAGCAGTTTTACAATAATGTTAGTAAATGAATATAAAAATATTTAAAACGCCTTAGTTTTAATAGGATATTAGAACACAACGAAGTTGTGTGTTGCGTGTAACATATACTTAAAGTAGAAAAGGAGTTAATTTTCAAATTTTTCAAACATGCATTTTAGTTTTGACCGCGCCTTTTGAATTTTTTAATTTGATTTCTATCTCGAACAGGACCGTTATTCTCGAAATAAAATTTCTATACAATCTTTACAATTTTTATGTGTATATATTTACAATATTTACATACGAATGTTAAGTATCATGAAATAAGTGGTTCCATAGTATTACAAACAGTTATAATCAGTTGACAGCGAGGGAAAATATTGTTGAGTAACTAATGAGATTAATCTGATATGAATTTGTGGGCGTGGTTTAACATCCAAGATTAACATCATTTGCTTCCCCGTAAAGTAGAAAAACTTTTGGTTCTAAAACGATAAGGACCGGTTTCAGCTCAATCAAAGATTATGTAGTATATGTATGTGGTATACTACATAATCTTTGAGCTCAATCTGACCATCTTAAGTGGCGCAATTGGCAAATAGCTTAATTATGACGTCATCCTAAATAAGTAAAAAGAAGGTTTCTTTTACTCTTTATTATTTTGACAAAGTTCAGGCATCTGGGATGCAATAACTGATTATTTATTATTAAGATCTTTATTATTAGTCTATGTCCCATCTGGGCCCTCTATAGTACCACACTAGGCTAAAATCAGTTGACAGCGCGGGAAAATAGTGTTGAGGAACCAATATGATTGGCCTGATTTGAAATTGAGGACGTGGTTTAACATCCACGCTCCCTCACATAATTTTTCCACGCTGTCAACTGATTTTAGCTGTGTGTTGTACTTTAGTATATATCTCTATGCGCTCACAGATTGTCGCGTTAACAAAAGCAGCATAAGTGTTCTTACAGTGCTTAATTATTGAAAACAGTTTCCGACCTTGAAATACGAACTTTTTATCAGCTGATTTCCGTGTTTCCTTGATTGTTCTGCTTGACGTATGGTGCAATTTTGTTTGTTTTTCAAATTACAGGATTAATATAAATTTACAGAATTCATATTTCCAAAAGAACTTCAAAACATGTCGTTAAACACCGCTCACGCCCATGGTGGCGTTCTAATTCATGCTGGAGAATGGTAAGTTCTAAATTGTTGGCTATAATTGTTCTTTTTGTGGATCTCTAGAATTTTCCTGTATTACTCATCCCTGTATTACATAATATTTAACTTTGTCTTAAGCCTTATCTTCTAATACTTTCTTTCCTAAAATTGAATGCCCTTTGTTAAATTAAACAAATTCCTGCACTTAACTAAGTATTTTTGCAGGTTCAGCTTGTTACACCCAAATGTAATGTATAGTATGAATTTGTGAAGTTAAGTTATTGTCATTAAGTTAACTTGAGGTGTTTGTGTGTCAAGAGGGAGAACATATTGGCTCAATTTTGATCCACCGTTTTTTAAGAATATTAGAAACAAACTAATACTTCGCTCACACGCTGGGTTTGGCAGGGGTTTCAACCCCCCAAAACTGTTTATGCAGTATTTTTAACATCTACTCCGATAAAAAATTCTTTTTAGGTTTGAACCCTGTGTTTAAACCTGTTCACACTACAACTGCCAGGGGGTTAAGCCTCCTAGAGAGTTGAACCTCCTGCGAAACCCCACGTCCAAACTAAAGAAATATTAAGGCCCTAGGACAATACAAATCGTGGGACCAAAGAACTCTAATTATTTTAATTTTTCAAGTTTTTGTTTCCCAGCAGGGCTGAACTTCGGTATACGGTGCCCATTGTTATCAACGTCCTATTTCGATATATATCAAACTCTCCTTGTAACCATGTATTGATATATACCGTGTCCCCCCAAACTACACCCCCGTCTTCAGATGTTTATGTTTCTCCGTCTCTACCATCCCCCACCTTAGCAGTAGAATAATGAAATAATGATTATTTAACCAATACTAAAGATTGTTTATATTTTTATCTCATTTTATATTAAATCATCTTATTATGAGTAATGGTTTATCCCCCTCGAACCAAGGATTTAGTTACGTGACACGTAAACGAGAACTGAGCACTTAAGCAGCATCGTTAATTTATTAATTATAGTTAAAACATTAAAAAAACCAAACAACAAATAAATGAAAACATTAACAACAAAAATATAATAAAAAACCTGAAAATAACAATCACAAAAATAAGTAAAAAATACGCGTAACATAAAATGAAATGTGGTGTATCAACGATTATTCATATGAAAACATAGTTAAAACATTTTAAAACATAAAATAAAATATGAAAATAGTTATAAACCATTTTACAACAAGTATATAAAACACAAACAACAAAAACATTTTAAAAAATAATAAAATATGTTCATAACGTAAAAGAAAGGCATATATCGATATTCCTACGTCATATCTCTAAACTAAAAATATATTGATGTATAGTATTGATAACAGGGTGCACCGTATACCGAGAACTGCCATAATGAAAACCACGCTTATGAGGTTGCTCCTCGGATGATGGAAGTTGAAGGAGTGGGAGGGGGACCAATTCAGTTTGGCTTCCTGATGCCAAAAATATATACCAAAAAGTAAATTCCCAACCAGTTTGTTTTGAATTTACTGATACCAATAAAGTTAGTCTTTTTCTCTTAAATTGTCTCTCTAATGAAATTACTTTAAAGGTAATTTGTGTTACTGCACATAAATAAATAAATAATTAAAATTTACCAACATATTATAATTTTGTCAGGATGGCTGCTTGGGTAGGAAAGTGTTAACAACAGTCTGATACCATCGGCAGCTCAGGAATCTTTATCTCATTAATGTCCTCAATTCTGGGTTTAACCCATTAGAATAATAATAGGACTATTTAATTAGTTATGTCAAGTAATAGTTTAATCCTCACTTGTAGTGAATTGGCTGAATGCGTTAAGACTTTTACTCTGTTATCATGGACTGCTTATTAAAGTTACTCTCTCAAATCTTAAAGGTTGCAGATTTTGTGTTCAGGCTTCATACATTACTTTTATCAGAGACCAAGAATTTGAATATCCTAAAATAACATATTTGTTTGTTTGCAGTATAATGTTATTCTCTGATGGAGTCCAGATAGAATTTGTAGGTCAGGATTCTGCTGCATTCAGAGGCACAAAGAGCGGAAGGATTTATCTAACTACTCATAGAATGATTTTTACCAATAAGAAACAAAATGATCCAATGGTTTCATTTAGCTTTCCATTTACTACTCTCAATGATGTGAGTTTGGGCTTATAATTCTCTTACAAATTTTCATAAGAAAATTTTGTGTGTGTGTGTGTGTGTGTGACGGATTGTAAGAGTTTCTACTCTTAGGGCATGATAATTCTCTAAGGCTTTCTCAAATTGAAACAAAATTGGTATAAGAGGAATTCCATTGAGGGTAGGAGTCTACTGTTTGTAGATATTTATCATTATTCCTCATCAACTCAAGTATTACATCCTTGATTATTTTTTAAACTTGAAATAGAGTTAAAACAAGGGTTTTTTTACGGGTGTAAAATGAAATTATTTATTTATTTTAATTAAATATAATAACATATTAGTTGTACGAATTTTCATCATATTTATTTTTTTTTTTTCATTCTTTTTTCAATTTTCTTATAAGTTATACAAATTTTAATAATAAGTTACCTACAAAATGTAATAATTAAGTCACTTCTTTATGGACTTGAGAATATTTCTGATATAGTATTTTCTGGTGTTAATAATTACTTATAATGTATTATGGGAGAAATATTCATAGTAAAAGGAACGTCTAAGTTACAATCTAATGTGAATACCAATCCCACAAGTCATAATAATTATTTTCTTTTTAAGTTTTTTCTTATTATTGGATAAACTAGAATTATTATTATATTATATATTTATAATAAAATATTATTATATTATAATAAATAATATGTGCCTCTGAAATATTATTATATTATATTATTTTATTATTATATTAGTAATAGTAATTATTATTACTAGAATTATTATTCTGTTGATGTTAATTTTGCAGATTGAAGTAGAACAACCTGTGTTCGGGGCCAATTTTATCAAAGGAAAGGTTCGAGCACAACCTCAAGGCAATTGGGTCGGTGAATCAAAATTTAAAATTACATTTAAAAAGGGAGGAGCCATTGATTTCGCTCAGGCCATGAGTCGAGCTGTTTCTATGGGTAGGATTTTCAATTGATTTTATTCACCTTTATTTATGGTTTTTATTTTTACTTTTTTTAAATTATATCGCAGGTTCATAGGATAAGTATTGTGTTTGCACAACAATCCGATACCAAGATTTCATCTGAATTATCGACCTCCTAAATGGTTTTCTTCCTAAAAGTTGTATGTCTAAATGCGTCTAAATGTTGTATGTCTAAATGCGTCTAACTGCCTACGCAGTTTATTAAATGCGTGTGTCTGTCATCATCATAGCACCCTGCATATTTATACTAGAGAGTTAATCTTAAGGTCTAGTTGTGCTGTCTAAAGAATATTATACAGTTTCTAATGGAATGAATGGAATTTCAACATTGTTATGATTAAGAAGCTCTAACAGGAATAAGATTTATCTTAACGAATCTATTGTAATAGTGCTTTGTTTGTATTGAAACTTTTACGCTAAAAACAGGGTAATAAGGACAAAATGTTTCGAGGGAACATAGTGTCGAGCCTCCGATCCACACTGCTCTGCTAAGAGTTTGCTATAATGTTTAACACGATATCCAGTACCAACAGGTCTCATGAATTAACTACTGCAAAATAGTCTGCATTACCTTTGTCTTGCTTCTTTGAATAATTTATTGAGACAACTTGACTAAAAACTCACTAGAAATGACATGAAAAAATCATAAAACATGGAAAAATGTTGCAATGTTTTAGATTTAAGACTAGTATAAGACTGACATATGTGCTAAGTTTCATCTCATTATCAGGACTAGTTTAATTTTTATCAAATGACTTGTATCAATTTTTTTAAAATGGTAAAAAATAATCTAATTCAGTTGAAATTTGGTACAAGAATATCATCCCGTTTTGTAATAAATAAGTTTATTAAGTTTTGTGTCAACACAGCACGAATATGTACTGTTTTATTCGGATTGTAAAAAAGCGAGGACAGTTCCTGGGTGGGTGACTACTGGGAATAAAACTAATGTTTTTTTTTATATTATAAGAACAAACAGATCTAGTACAAAGTTGCAAGGAAAAGCTTAGCAAAGCTGATGTGAAAAAGTTATGAGGAACCCTGTACTTAATTTTTTAAAATTATTTTTTTTTATGGCACAGAAATTATAAAATAATAAACTTACAAAACCTTTTTAATTACACAGTAATTCTGTTGATTAGTTTAGCCTCATTGCAAAAAAAAGATTCTGTTTGCTGATCTTTATCCCAATCTTCTTTTTTATTCATTAATCATTATACATTTTCAATTTAAACCAAACTTAAGTTTACTATTTTGGCTAAAATCTATGAGCATCTATGAGGACTGTAAATACCCTTAAATGAGGGTATGCTTCTTTAGCCAAAAATTAGACATTTTTGCTCTTGACAAATTCTTTCTTATGTCAATATTTAAGCTTAAATTATGATTAAAATATCCAATTTTTAACTTTAAGAAACTTATTCCCACCAAATTGTTGTCTTAGATACAAATATGAAAAAAACCCAAAAAGTTAAACCCCAGGTTTCGTTAGTTTATATCTAGTGGGTATGTATAATTTTACCACTTGACATTATAATTTAATTACAGTCAATTACATTATAATTTACAAAGAGGGGAAACTTTTGGTTCTCCCTGTATGCTAAGGGCTACAGACTTCATTATTCATTTTTATTTTGTTTATTTGTCTATAAACGATTATTTTGTATTATTAGATGACATCATGAAATATATTGAAAATGGAGGGCTTTGTTTTGTTATTTTTAGCCAAGAGGTTTGGTGGAGACCAACCACCACCATACACAAGTCCTGCAGGTCCCATGTACCAGGCACCTCCACCAGCCTACACACCTTGTGCTACGGGATACTACGGCTGGGTGCCACCTACTCAGACTTTCCCTGACGCACCACCTCGTAAGTATATCTAATGTTTAGTTTTACCAAATGGTCTAAGCAAGTAGAAGCGTGTTTTTAAGAGGTTACTTATTATACTGATGATCTAAAATAGTAGGTCTCAACCTGGGGGGCATACAAGAAGTTCAGGGAGGCAAGAGGGTATTCAAAAAAATATGCACAGAAGAAATTATTCTCCATTTAATAATAAAACGAACACAGTAAGTTTCCTATATACCTACCCTAGTAGGGGAGGAAAAGAAAAATGTAAAATTAAAAAACTTAAAAATAACTCAAATAAATAAATTCTACTACAATTCTCTATTTTTAGTAAAATGCGAGTTTTGCCAAGTATTTAGCAAATGATTATCACTTTGCTTAAAGCTCCCTTTGAGCACATACAAATAAATTAACCCTAAAACTTTGTAGTTAATGATTATTTGCAGGAATATTTTTTATAAATATTTCCATACCTGGAAAGCCAGCTCTGTTTATAATCATAATGGGTCAATCTTGTTCCCTCTTCTGTTTGCTTTAAAAAGGCTAATAAAATATGTCATCTTACATAACAGGGCAAATTGCAGTGGTCAAAGCTTCAAAGTACGTTTCTGACTCTACCCATAATCATTTCGTTATCTTCACAGACAATCAAAGTTTAGTTTCTGCTGTTCAAAATAAACCGTTCTCTTCTCTCAATAATTATTTAACATGTCAAATAATAAACTTATGTTTCTCTATCTCCTTAAAAAATAAAATCATAGTTTTGGTCTGGCTCAAGGGTCACGCAGTTATTACGCCAACTGAAACTGTAGATAATTTAGCAAAGGAGAGTTGTGACGATGATGAGTCAGCCATTCTCTATGGTCTTCAGTATAAAGTACCATATACAGATATTAATTGGCGAATAAAATTATCAGCTCTATCTAGTTGCCAAGTTTGGCAAAATAACCAACAAGCCAGTAGTTTTTATACAGCTCACCAGCATTTTTCAACATTTATGATTCAACTTCATTTAAACCATGGCATCTGTGAATCTTATTGAAACAAAATAAATTTAGAAAATGATCCAAACTGCACTGTTCTCGCTAATCAGCCGTTTAACTACATCTCCCTGTTATCTTCAAAGTCAATAGAAGTGTACACATTTTTGTCTGGTGCATCTATTGTATTCAATTTATTCATATTTATTTGTGATGAAAATTTGCTACAAATTAATAACTTGGCCAAATTAAAGATAATTTTAGTCTTCTAATTGTTATTTTTAAACCTTTTTTTATAAATTAAATATTGCTGCTACTAAATTTTAGTCTTCTAATTGTTATTTCTAAACCTTTTTTTATAAATTAAGTATTGCTGCTACAATAGAGGATTAAAGAAGAGTAATTTTTAGGCTCTTCGTGGAAGTAAGGTTTAAAAAAAGTTGCTCTATTTTGTAAAAAGTCTATTATTGTGTTGCAAACAAACCCTACTGCTGTCCTTTTATATGAGGATTTACTTTGAACTTTTTTCACCAATAAATTTAACTTAAAAGTTAATTTTAACTTTTTTATTAAAACATAAATAATAACAGTGTATGATCAAATAATAATACTAAAACAGAATACTCTCGATTTGTTAAAATAAATAAAAATAATGCATGTAATACATATTCAGTTTAAAGAAGTTCAGTGTGTCTAGGTTGACGATTACGCAACAACTAAGTCAACACTACTTAAGTAAGGGGAAAGGTTACACAATGTTACCCACTTTATGCAGTCAAGGTTAGAAAGTGTCAGGTTATAGTGGGGATAATTTCAAGTCCACTGGATTGAAGAATTTGATTTTTATAAGTTTTTTAGAGTCAGGTCCTGAAAGAGTGATTGAGGTGTTGATTTAAAGGTTTGTTGATTTGTTATGCTAGATTTTCTATAAATTATAATTTATTTATTTATTATTGGTATAAATATTTTTACAAAATGAAAAAAATAAATTATATTAGTTGTCATAGTTACAGTATTTTATGCGTTCTCCTTGTTTTTGATGTGACATTTGTTATTTTTTGGTATCTTCAGATAATGAATTTTATCATTTTAAATTTAATGTTTGTATTAATTAATAATTCTATTTATTTTTATTTCTTTATAATAATTTGCATGTATTATTTTATAATTTTAGAGTTTGTACGGCCCCCTTCCCTGAACATCTAGCTGTTGTTGCTATGACTCTTGTTTGTATGACTGAAGACATTTATTCAAATATCCTAATTATGGAGTTTGACACAAAAAAGTATGGGAACACAAAACAACCTGTTGATCTTTCTGATGAAATAAATTTCAAGTTTATTTAAATTCTGGTCAGAGATTTTGAAGATACAAAGATGACAATTTCATCTACCATAATTTTTTTTAACAAAAGACTATATACAATACTAGAAATACCAATTTATTAGAATTTTTTCAAATTTTTCTACTTTTTGGCAAAAGAATAGTAATTAGTTTATGTTATGTTGCAGCTAACACAGTGTACATGACAGACATGCCTCCACCATACCCAGGTATTGGTGGCTACACTGGATATGCCTCCGCACCCCCCACTACTTCTCATGCACCTGGAAATATTGGCTTCAACGTACCTCAAATGTCTTCAGGTATTTTTATTTTTCTATTTCATGTAACAGAATAAATAAACATTGTATAAAAACAGTGTGAAACCCTACTTTCATCAAATCTACAGGTGCCTAGAATTGATTATAGGGGCCTTTAGACATATTACAACTGCAGAGCTGTCCCCAGTTCAGAAGAAGTTCTCCTTTATTGATTATTGTTTTGTAATATTTTTGGTTTATTATTATTTTTATTACATTGGTACTGAACCTAACAGATGTCGTAAGCAAGACAATATTTTCACAAATAGTAAATTAAATTGATAAATTTGATCTGAAATTATAAAAAGGAAAGTTAATATGGTTAAATGTTGTTTTTTACTTGTTGAAGAATAATTTTTTAATTTGATTTATTTCTTGTTACAGCTGATGCCAAAGCAGCTGAAGCTGCACAGACTGCTTACTATGATCCCAATAGACCCAACACTGCTTATGTACCTCCACCAGCTTATTACGTAAGTTTAATCAAGTTGCAAAAGATATATAGTACAACACATGGCTAAAATCAGTTGACAGTATGGGAAAATAATGCGAGGGAGCCAATGAGGATGATTATTCCTGGATGTTAAACCACGCCCTAGATTTTAAATCAGGCCAACCTTATTGGTTCCTCAACACTATTTTCCCACTTTGTCAACTGATTTTAGCCATGTTTCATACTATAGTTACAACTAACTAAGCATTTTACATTAAATAACCCAGTTCCTCCATCACCTCCTGTTAATAATTTAAGTATAGCTTATCTCACGACTATTGCCTAGAACAAATTATACTACTTATAGTACTTTTATACATAAATTATCTTTACAGTTTTCCTTTTAAAAATGGGGGTATATATAATTATAATATAATATATAAAACCCTTTCTAAAAAATATTAAAAATAAAATAGTAGTAAAATTGTTTTTGGTTAGTTGTATTATGTTTCTTTTTTATATCATCTATTCAAAGTGAGGAAATCCAGGAAAACATTTCCCTTCTTTAATAGTTTTGATTCTCTTGAAGTTAAGATTTCTCTTAAATTTTGTGATATCAAAATAAAATAGCTATTTGAGAAGAGCAAATTATTTCTTAAACTGGTTTATTTCCAAATAATTAAGCTTGTTTTTATAATTTATATAGAATCTGAGATATTTTAGTATAAATTATTTGTATTGTTAGTATTAAAATGTTAGATGATTCTTTTTGTAAGTAGTTTGTTAAATTTGTGACTAATCATTTTTTAAATTGAGTTTGGATCAATGCAACCACCAAACTACAGTAAATGTCACTAATTTACACCCTTCAAAATAGCAATTTTTTATGTTTTTGTATTGAATGTGCAGGAATAGTTAAATACCAAACTACTGGGTAATAAGTGTAAAGTGTAGTTTTACACACTGTAAGATTTCAGCCATTTTCAGACTAGACGTTACAGCGAGCCATTTGGTTAACACTTCTAGTATAAGCATAATTACTGTATAGGTAGGATTTGAGTATAGCTAGTGAGACGGTGGGAGTAATATTCTCGAGTCTCCAGCAACCAATAACCGAGAGGGGCTCGTCTCTATACAATATTTCATATCATAATAATATCAATATCACCGTCAATCTAACATCAAATTAGTGTTTTGAAATACTCTACAACCTACACTTACTTTTCCAAAATATTTTGATTTTCCTATTATTAATTAATTATGGAGTTAAAAATAAAATATAAAATCATCAGACATCAAGTTGTCTCTTCATTCATTAATTCAAAGTAAATAATAGAGAAGAAGTCAGACAGCAAGTTGTTCTTCATTCAACAATTCAAAGTAAAATAATAGAGATAGAAGTATCAGGACATCAAGTTGTTCTTCATTCATTAATTCAAGTAAAATAATAGAGATAGAAGTCATCAGACATCAAGTTGTCTCTTCATTCATTAATTCAAAGTAAAAATAAGAGATAGAAGCATCAGACATTGTGTCTCTTCATTTCAAAGTAAAATAATAGAGATAGAAGTTATCAGACATCAAGTGTCTCTCATCATTGATTCAAAGTAAAATAATAGAGACAGACGATAGAAGCCATTAGAAATCGAACCATAATGTAATATGAAGCAATTATAATTTAAAATAAATACAATTATATACAGAGAAGAAAACAATTGATTTCAGTTCTATACATTCAATTACTTAAATTTATTAACTATATACATAAAGATACAAAAAATACATTAACACGCAAAAATCGGAGAACTAGACAAACACGATGATCAATTGATTAATATCAATATATATTAATCAATCAAGATGATCATTAAAGACAAGTCGCTTTGAGAGGTAGGATAAAGGAAGAACTGTAAAATGTGAAGGGGTAGATAGAAAGACCTGTGGTGGACGAGGTGGGGGACTGGAATCTTATAACTATATTCCTATCTCACTGCAAGCTGAAACAACTAATATTATGTGTTAACCAAATGGCTCGCTACAACGTCTAGTCATTTCAGCATTATATTCTAAACAGTAAATTATCATGTATAAGGAGCTGTACCAAACTCTTTCTTTAAAACAACTCTATATTACCTGCAGTTTGATATAATATGCTTGATTTTGCCTAACATGATGACATGGAAAAACATTTTTATCTTGCCTTTGAACTCCATGTGATTGTAAGAAAATAACCAGCTTAGCTATTATTTATTACTGACTGGGCTTTGAGTTCATTATATAGATTTCACTTACTCTCCATAGGAAATATTTTTAAAAATTTATTTAATATTTATATTATTAATATATAATATATTTTAAATATTTTAGTTTTAAGAAATATTTTTAATTTGTATTATTCTTCCTTAGTGTTTCTTCCTTATCAAATGTTTGCTTGTTTGGCTTTACACAATGGTTGCAATGGTTTTACAATAAACTAGAAAATGTTCAGCTTTGAAATTGCCTAAATTCTTATAAGTTGTTCAAATTAAATTCATTATTATCATTTAACTAATAATATTACATTTATATTTTTCAGGAAGCACCACCAAGTTATCAAGACAGCAGCAAAAAATTTCAGTAAATTATATTATAAGTCAAATATATTTTTCATGTCTCAATGTGATGACTTTACTGTGTTAATTCAAATTTATTTTGTCACTTATTGAATTATTTAAATTTTATTCTTAATCACAATTATATTTATTGTATTATTTAAAGGAATTTACAGCGTGGGAGAACTGTGTTAGGGAAGGATAATTGTCAACTAACCACCTGACCAAGGAGTAAAAAAATAACATGTGTTTTATTTTTTAATATCTTTTTAATTGATCAAAATTAAGAGAAATGTATTAATTTAGAGACTATCTCTCACTAGAGGCATAGTCTGTGTTATCAGCTAGTCTTATCACCAAATTGAAATTTTTGACAGCTTAAAGCAAAAAAGCTTATTTTTTTATATTAAATTCAGTTTTCAACAAAAAGAAAACATGTTAAGTTTGATTAAAGCAGTTTTAATTTAAATATTTGTGAAAAATATTAATTAGATAGAAACAACAGACAGTACAAACGACTGTAGTAGCACTCACTATTTATAATTTCCTCAAATTTTAACTTATGAAAAATTTCCTCGGTCAGGCTTATGAAAAAGATAATTTTTTTCTCTTTAAAAAGGCATAAATCAATTTTTAATTAAGACAGGCCTTTCATCCAAAAAATATCAATAGCCTTCCACTCACTATTTTCCTGTCAAATTAAATTCTGTAGTAAATCTTTAACTTTTTTATGTAATATTATAATTACTTTTTTCTTAAATATTTAGAACTTTCATGTTTCTATTGTTTTTATTATTTAGCTATAATTATTGAAATAACTATTTTTTTCTGTAATGATTGTTAATATTTTGTTTGCTCATTTATTAAATGTTACAATTTGTTATAAAAATTATTTATTTGGGAATACTAAAATTTCATCATTATATTATCTAGCCATAATTATCTATCAATTGTTTTCTGTCATAGATGTTGAAAGTTTTATTAGCTATTAAATGTTAATTTAAAAATACAAAAATTTAACATATCTTTTTTAGATTTTCTAGCCAGAATTATTTATAACTTTAAGGAGCAACTTTTCTTGCTCTAAAAGAGTTCTTATTTATTTTCTTGTGTTTCCCTTTGTAATTAATAATTTGATTCCTATCCTATTATTAGTATTATTAATAAGTTTAATTTTGTTCCCTAATTTAAATTTTACCAAATAATCTTAGTAGTCAAAAATGGGTGAATTATTTTAAAATTGATTTGTGAAACCTCATAAGTTTATTCTTTCTTTGGGAATACCCTAAATTGTAATTTAGGAAGATATGAAATTAAATGTCATTATTTAAAAATTACATATGTCCTGAAATAAGCCTTTGTGTAGCAAACAAAATTTATGTAATATTTTGTTCAAATATTAATAAAATTATAATAGTATCACTGAACCAGGAAGACAAGATGTACGAGACTTCATGAATTCTGTATAATTAAATAAATCAATGACATAATTTCAAACTTCATAAAAGACTTAACTTTCATATTTTATTTTCAGGCATATCATTGCTATGCTTTTAATATATGTGTTATATATCAAGATTTGTAATGTCATATTTATACTACATGTTATGCAATTATGTTGGTATTAAACATTTAGCAGGTTGCTGTCAGTCATTATTTGTTGTTCATAATATTTAAAATTATGTACAATATATTTTTATTAATTTTGTTTCACATTCCTTGTTATTGTTGTGTTTATATTAAATATGCATTTCATATAAGATATGTTTTAAATTAAATAAATTATTTTAAAAAATATTTTGATTGTTTGAGTTAATTCATCATCATTCAAGACTTTAGAACCTTAAAGAATGAGGTTTGGTCATTTAAACAAAAGAGATGGGGAAATCTAGGGAAAAAGGTTAGGCTGTAGCCGCAATAAAATCTAAAAATAGACTTACAAGCGTTAGTTTTTATGAAATGGAAAAATACAAGGCAAAATCAATCTAATCATAATTTTTTTATTGTTTATTTACAAAATTAAATAAATTATAACTAATAAAGTTAATTCTAAGTTTACATTATTTCTTTTATATTTATAGCTTGTCTTTCCTATTAATGGAAGGTTTGCTTTATAATCGTAGATGATTTTTTTCAAATAGTATTGTTTTATTTTTTTAATATTTACTACCTTTACAGGTTCTTCAATTATAATTAAAGTTGGTTCCAGCCGAAAAGTTATAGTACAGCAAGGTTTAAGATAAAATTGGGCTTCTTATCTATGTTGAGCCAAGGTGACAATGTGAGTTTGCAGCTGTGAGAATACTTAAGACATGACTTGAGATCAACTCAAACAACTCTGCTGAATGATACTGTGAGGGATATGAGAAAGACTTGCCTCAGTTTTAACTACATGAATGATGTTGCATTTTCCGACGACAAACAGAAACAATATTCCCAGCCCTTCTTTTAGATATGGATAATTTGAATTGTTCAATCCTGCAAAAGGGCACTTTATGATCAAATAAATGTGAAGAAAAGTTTCATCAACTAATGTTCTAAGTTTGTCATTCCTAAACAAAAAATAGCAAGTTTCTCCTGTTTACTGAGTGTAACATGTTATTAAGCTTGACCCCCTGACTGTCAAATTTACTCGACTAAGTACTCATGGTAAGTTTCTTAAATTCATCTTTGAGGACTTTCATGATGTTTCGTCCTTTTATACCAATGTATAAAAGTATAAAAGGAAGAATATATGAGAAACTTATCTCCTATAGCGATATCGTTTAAAATGAAACCACAACTGGAAGATATTGTTATGAAATTGGCATCTGAATCCCCTCTTGTACGAATATTCCCATTCTCTATTGACTATTTTAAAAGCAATATCTTCATAAGGGGGACCAGCATGGAAACGTAAAATTGAGAAATCACTATTATCTGCACAAACAGTAAGGAAGTATTGAGGAGTCGAATTTTTATCAATGAGATCAGGATAAAAAATGTTAAATTTATAGCCCTGTACGATTTTAGGAGGTGGATTATCCATGTCATAATGAGTTTGGTTGTATTTGTTCCATTCAAAACCTGTATGTACTCGATTGAAATAGCGAGGCTTACGAGGACGATATTTGTCTGACCACAAGTAATTTTGTGAATCTAAAGGTGACTCAACAGAAAATACAGCTTCATCATTGTTCATACCTTTCCTAGCTTCTTTCTGCATCGCTCTCTCAACTTCACCTTCAACGTGTTTAGTTGGATGCAATAATCTCAAGCGAGCATATTGTAACCTCTGCTCATCTTCCTCTTCAGGAACAATAAGAGTACCAGGTTCTAAGTCATCAATATCTAACATGACGGGTGAATAACAACCTCTACCGTACTCTATCAAACTTTCATTAACCATAGCCGTGGCCACATCTTCGCATTTCTCATCCTCCGAACCTTCGGAAGTACTTTCTCCTTTTTCTGATTCTTCTTTAACTTCAGTAATTCCTGAAGAACTCGCTTCTTGTTCAACACCTTGTTCTGCCTTTAATACTTCCAATTTCTTCTTTAAATTCTCTTGATGCCTATCTCTTAATCTTGCTCTAGCAATATGAGCTTTTAACTGGGACAATAAAGATTCCCAATATCCAATATCAGTTCCTTCTGCTTTATCATCAATTTTTTTCTCAATAGATTTCTTTAAAGCCTCCAACTGGCTAGCAGTTTTGCCCTTAAAAACAGAACTAACTTCATTAGCGACAGATTCATGAATACCTTCTCTTCTACCAACAGCAACTTCATAATCACTTTTCTTCTGAAGCTTACGTAACTTATGTAACTCGTCTTCTACAATGACCGTAATATCATTCCAATAATCTAAATTTCTTGCATGTTCTAATTTAATATAAACTTTAATATCTTCTATTAAATCTTCTAAATCTTTGATTGTTAATCCATTGAGGTAGGTGTAAGGTTCGTGCATTTCAACCGTATCAACTTCTTCTTCAGAGTTGATATACTTAGCTAATAAATCTATAGGTTTCGCTCGACCATCATTAATCCTAATCTTAGATCTCAATCTCGCTTGATCAAGATGAAACTGATCTTCCTGTCGTTCCCAAACCTCAAACTGTTCGGCTTCTCGTTCTCTTTGAAGAGCTTGCATGGCTTCCTCCCTTTCTTCTCTTTCCCTTTCTCGCTCTAGTCTTCTTTGCTTAACCTTCTCCAATTCTGCTTTATTCTCCATTTGTTTTTCCCTATTTATCCTTTCTAAGTCCTCTCTTGTTACATTAGTTAAACCTTCTTTAGCTAGTTTTTTAGCCCAGACAAAAGTAGATAAGATATTAGCGTCCCCAAAAGGATTATCACTATTAGTATAATGTAAATAATCTTTATCCCAGCCCATCCTTTGTTTACGCTTTCTTTCTTTGGCCTCCTTCTTCAGTAATCTTCTCAAACGTTTTTCCTCAGGTGTTTCATTTGCTTTCATCAGCTCTTTTTCCCTCTTCCTCTGTGCCTCGATGTCTTCTCTCTTGGCTTCCAATCGTTTGTAAAGATCAAGGTTCTCTTCACTCGAGTCTGAAGATTCAGAGGAATTGCTGAAAAATATCAAATTGAGTTATACCCTGTATCATTTAAAATAATAAACAATAAATAAAAAATAATAATCAATAAAAATAATAAACTAAATAGGAAAAGCATTAGTTACTAAATTATCTATTTAAAGGGTAACTAATTACAGGTAAAAGCAAATAGTTTAGTATTTTTGCAGTGAGTATAATAATTCTCTCTGTACATTAAGAGAAGCTATCTTCTCTTACATGGAGTCCAATATACCTCTGATCCTTGGTGTAAGCTAAGGATCAGAGCTGAAAAGAAGGGCTTAACTACATAGCCTATTTGCCTGGTTTTGCCTACCCAACCTATTAGCACTACTACTAGTCTAAAACATATGAGTAACCAATTAAATTAAAGACTAGAATCAATAGAAATGGGATAGTAAAACACTAATAATGGTAACTAACTACAGTTACACTAACGATAGTAAAATGGAGCAATTTGAAGTGTTCTAAAAAGAAGTTTTTATTAACTTTTACTAATTCAATGACTATAAGCTAAGTCCTTCTCTTGACCCTTTGCACCCTGTACGATACACCCAAGTAAACCTCTAACACATTCATGCGTGAAACACGTATGTACCTTCGCTTATCCTTTTTATGAGACTTCTTCTTAGACTTTTCTCTTTCCTTATCTTTGGATTTATGTTTGTGTTTACTTCTGTCTTTTTTCCTATCATAAGAATCGTCTGATGAGCTGCTGCGATGTTTTGATTTACTCTTGTGACTTTTCTTCTTACTCTTATGATCACTGTCTTGACTGGAAATTGAAAAAACATTCATCAAATTTTCCCAACAATAATTTAAAGGGAACTTTTCCAAATAAAATATTTACTTTGTATTTCAGCCAATTCTTTCTATTGTGGGTAGTTTGTACTCCTTACTTATTTATGCAACACAAAACTAACTACAATAATAGAATTAACTTGATTTTTATTACCTTAACTAGCTAACAACTAATTTTGGTAGTTTCTATAAAAAAGTCAGTTCATCATAGAATAACTAATAGGTGATGGTATTACAAATGAATAAGATCCGGTTCTTGCACAGATCATTGAAAAGGTTGTAAATGCCTCTTAAAGCACATAGAGCGTATCAGGAGAGTGGTCTGGATTCCATCTTCCTAGTTCTAGCATATCCAACTGGATTCCCTCCGCATGATTCTTTAAACATACTTAATATGATCTGTAGATTTATTATATGGTATAACCGTTTGTTATACCATATAATATGGTTATAATATAATAATGCGAGGGAGTCAATGAGGTTAGTCCTGGATGTTAAACTAGGTCCATGATCTCGTATTGGACCAACCTCATTAGTTACTCAACACCAAGCTGATACAATTTATAAGGTGGATTCAATTGGAGGGTTTCTATGAATGAAATCAATTTTTTTAACATGTTAAGTTATAGTCCAGCATTGACATCATTGCAGAAATAAATAGTAAATTTTTAATGTTGACCGCCTATACTGATTTCTGCAGACGTCACATGTCATTCATAAAAAAAGTCAGGTTATGACCTTCGAATGTGTTTGGTTGGTTTACATAGAATTGAATCACCTTATAAATTTCTAACATCATGCCTCAACACTACTCTCCCACGCTGACAACTGATTATAGCCGTGTACTACAGTAGGTCCACCTCCATGGCCGAGGTCGTTAGTCTTTACACTGACCTTTGACACCCACGGAGGTCTGGGGTTCGTATCCCGGGTTACGTTCTCAGTTTATAGAAGATTATTGTTCAGATAAATTATCGCCGACATTAGAATACACATTGAGCGTAACTGTTGCTACTACCACCCGAGGTGGTTCCCGCAGGGGTGTTATCCCTGATGAGCCGCAAGGCTCTTAACGGGCATTATTATATACCTATATATATTACAGTATGCAGTTTGTAAGTAGCAATTCATGATTGATCAGTATCCAAACTATTTCTACTTTAACCACCACTGCTATAAATTTTAATCGAAATTTAGAGCACGAATTGTTGCCTTTACTCACTCTGAATATTTAAAACTAACAAATTAATTTGGGAAATAAATAAAAAAATAATAAACCTAAACTTACTCATCGTATCTATATCTCCTATCCTTATGCCTGCTTCTATCCATCCTAAAATTATTATTAACTAATAAATTAAACAATTAACTATCTAATTTTAATTATATGAATCCAATGTATAAAAATAATTAAATAAAAATAAGCTTGAACAAACAGTAACCTACTAATAACCTTACAGTTATGATTGTTAAGTTCAAAAATTCAACACCGATGCATCTGAGTGTTGCATGTTTAGTCTGTATTTTAAAAGATAGGCGTTTCAGTTTTTACTCCATAGTTATCCTTTGTGAATTTTATACATAAGAGAAAAATGTCATTACACACTGATGTTTTTGTGAGTTCCGGAGGTTTTAGCCGAGGAATCATAATGCTTAAACCCGAGTAATAGCCGAGGGAGCTAATTATGGCAGGGTGTATTGACAAGACATTTCTCCTAGAAGTGAGAAAATAAGCAGAAAAACAAAAACTATGTACAATTTTACGTTAAATTATTGTTCATTAAATAATATAGCTTTACAATAGGAGACTTCGTCAATTTGGATTTGCTAAAATATCTTCACTCTGTATAGGGTTATATAACAAGAATTTCAGGCCTTATCAATATCTCTGCTTAAATAAGCATTTTTCAATCTCAAAGAGGATTCCTAAAATCAGATAAGACTTTGACCTGTATTCAAAGACATTTTTACTTAAACTATAAACCTGTTTACAATTTAGGTTGTACAGTTTAAGGTAAAATGTTATGTTTAGTTTAGGTAAGGAAATGTTATGTTTACAGTTTAGGTAAGGAAAATGTTATGTTTACAGTTTAGGTAAGGAAAATGTTATGTTTACAGTTTAGGTAAGGAAAATTTTATGTTTACAGTTTAGGTAAGGAAAATGTTATGTTTACAGTTTAGGTAAAGAAAATAGATTTTACAGTTTAGGTAAGGAAATGTTATGTTTACAGTTTAGTTAAGGAAAAATGTTATGTTTACAGTTTAGGTAAGGGAAAATGTTATGTTTTTAAGTGTTAGGGTAAAGGAAATGTTATTTACAGTTAGGTAAGGAAAATGTGAGGTTTACAGTTTAGGTAAGGAAAATGTTAGGTTTACAGTTTTAGGTAAGGAAAATGTTAGGTTTACAGTTTAGGTAAGGAAAATGTTAGGTCTCGGTAGGGTAAATTTCTTTGAATACCCCACTGATTTAATAAAGAAATTGCACTTTTTAGGCAAGGCAAAGCCATATACTGTTGAATTGAGAAAGCCGCAGTTATAGGTCAGTTAGCATGACATCCCTACAACAAATATTGATAATATAGTAACTGTGCTCAGCAACATTGACAAATTCATAACAGAGCGCAAATTTTGTGAGACAGAAAATTAGAAGAACTAATAATTCAATAGACTTTATTCAGGTCCAAGATAAGAGAATAGGTCAGAACAGTCTCAACCACAGACTCGTTATTTCCACATTACTTTAGCAAACCTCGTCTCACTTATCTGTATAAGTATATATGGATCTAATCAGCACATTGCATAGCTGAACAAACCTCTTAGATTGAAGGAACTGAGGTTTTATAAAATGTTATTTTATTTTTCTTGAAGAATTTCTTCATTTTTCTCTAAATTCTTACTTTTGTGAAACAAAAGTACACAACAGAACGTGTAGGGACCGAACGTGTACCAAGAGATACAATGGAATGTGAAGCTAACACACGTACACAGCAGAACATGTTTCCCAAAAATAATTAATAAAAAGGTTAAATAAACATTTCAAGAGGAAAATCATTTTATTGACAGTTGATTTAAAACTTTTTTTATAAAATAATATGACTAGAGAAATTTTCAGCTTAAATTTTACACAACAAATGCTTTAAAGAAAAATTATATCATTAAAAATCATTATAAAACATGTCACAGAATAAAATAAAATTACAAAAATAAAATGTGATTTTACTAAATAAATTAATAATGAATAAGAAATAAAGTTCAGTTCAAAGAAAGCTAAAGAAGAACAACACATGAGTGATGGAACAAAAAAATTTTATGTTACAAAGATTTGGTATGGGTATCGAGATACCCTATTTCTGAATTCACTATACTCATCTTCGACACTTCAGATTTATGTCACTCTTCCTCAGAATATGGATACATAACTTATTTTAAATTGCATTACATCAGAGGTCATCTATCCAAGTAATGACCTTGCTCGATGCTGCTTAAAATTAGTAGTCCAAAAAAACAGTAGATATACAAGCTGTATTTAAATAAAACTTAGTATACATATTTATGAATCCCAGTTAAAATCCCATTATATAATTTTTATATAATGAATATAATTTTATATAATTTTTATATAACTTTTCATAATATTGATGGTGTTAATAAGGAGAAGTAAAAAACACTTTGGTTTGATAGTTTTTGTGACGCCTGATAGTTTTATTAAAACGTTTATATTTTATTCTTTTATAAGTAATTTAAAATTTAAATTACTTAAAAAAATTAAATTTATTTTATATTTAAAAGTAAATTTATTCCTAATTCTTTTTATTTCTTATTGAAATTAGATCTATTAACTAAAGTGATTAAAATTATTTGGCGACTTTTGTGACAGATAAGATGGAGATGAAGGCTGATAAATTTTATTATTTGTTCTATTAAATTCAGAGTTGTAAGACAAATCAACTATAATCGGTTCCAAGGAATGACAGTCGTAGCGATACGGCTGAAACTCACTGACTTTTTCTTTACTTAAGTTATGAGGATTTTCAAAAAACGGATTAGAATAGGTTATATCATTCCGATAATTATCCATACTTGTATCATTCAAACTTGGATAGGTTTCCGTTATTTGAATGGTGCGAAATTCAGCATTTCGCAAATGAAATTGAGGATCAATGTAGGGTAGCTGTGAATTCGGAGAAATGTTTTGATTTCTGAAATCAATACTTGGAGTTTCTCCAGAATTTATATTTTGAGAATTTATTTGATCTTGGTCAAATCTATCGCAGTCACCAGTTACGTCTAGTTCTGAATCGATGTCGCCACAATCGTTCATATCAGATGATGTTTCATTGACGAAAATTATATTATTTTCACAAATAGTTTTACTATTCCTAACTGTTTCAGACTGTTGTGAAACTGCTTCATTTTGTTCTGTTAATTCAATTTCTTTATCTGAAAACAAAATATTAAGTAATTATGCCCAGAATATTTTCTAAAGTCTTATTAAAGCCCCATTACTAAGACCTGGAGACCCATGACAGTTTTTAGCCACATTTTAGAGCTCTTTTTAAAGGTGGGAACATCTGAGAATTTAGACCCACTTGTTACTTGTAAGAATGATGATTAGTCAGTTAGCTACATTGTAGAAATAGCCTAAAGTTTGTTTTAGGCTTTGTTTCCTTAATTTTAAAACTGAAACGTATGTAAGTCTGCCTCCGTGATCATGATCATAAAAGCACTCAATTTTGACAGCAGAGGTCCAGGGTTCACAGCCTGGGCTATGCTCTCAGTTTATATGAATAGTATTTGCAGTAAAAAGACTTTAATAATTAGTTAAAAACAGTAGATGCAACTATCTGATGTTGTACCAATAGGATGAATGCCCTGATGGGCCAACAGGGCCAAAAACGAGCATTCGTTTATTTTTCCTCAAATTTAAATCAGATTGCTTGTACATAACTAACATTAAAAAGTTAATGCACTTCAAAGAACATTTTTTTGGCAACTGCAGGGTTATGTTCTTCAATTGAAGTTTAATTAAATAAGGAATAAGAAAATTTGGTGTTTTTGATTATAGAATAATAATATTGAGGTTTAAGTGAATAAAGATGTTTTTAAACAAGTTCTTTATAGGCAAAAGTATACAATATTTATACAGATGTTTTTAAAGTATCTTTTACATGTAGAGTGTGTTACATTTATCATCTTTTTGCCAATTGTGATTTTGAGATAAAAGAAAAAGTCTAACACTTTTTACCTGCTACATGATTTTGCTTTTAGCCAACCCAGTGGCAGACTAAGCCAAAAAGGCCTGAGGAGGGTTTGGCCTAAAAGGGCCCAAACCTACATCTCAAGGGGCCCAATTGGGGAGGGAGGGAGGTCCTATAATTATTCTCAGAGGGGTCTACTTTTAACTAGAGTAGTATTAATGATTATAGGATGCTTGATTTAATTTCATATTTAATAAAATGAATCAAATGATATTATTTTATTTAAATAAACTAAAATAACCTTAAGTAAATAAATAAACAAGTAAGAATAAAATAAACTCATTTTTATTTATTTTAATTCAAGTTTAACTAAACAATTTTATGTTTTATCTTTAGGGCCCTTTTGTACTGCTTTAGGGCCCTGATCAAGTATGTAAGGGTCCCTTGAGGCATTAGTCTTCTGTTTAGGACCCTAAAAAGCCCAAGTATAAGGAATGGGGGCTTTAAAGGACCTAATTTTTTATGTACTTTAAAAACATTTGTCTCTAGGAGCTTTTTAGGCCCTACCTTAGAGTATTGGGCCCCTTTGACTCTTGTGTTATAAATTCATCAAATATTAAATATATTAATATTTTTTTTTAGAATTTATGTTGTTTTTTATTTAAGATTATTTTTGGTTGAGGGGCCCAAGAAGGGCTGCCATCCTCAATTGCCAGTCCATCCCTGGGCCAACCAAACAGAAGAACTTTTACATTAATTACCTGTTTTGTGATGGTCCTTAGATCTGCCCGAATAAGCACTGTATGTATACTCAATAGATCTGTGAATCCTTGGTATTTGCTTTTCATTCAGCCCATGGGCTTTCTTATAGTGGAACTGCAAACACTGTTTGGTAGTAAAAGCTGCTTCACATTCATTCTCAACACATCTAAACAATAAACAGAGGTTCCTTTAATCATATCGGAGCTCAATCAGACATTATTAGCTGAGTACAACAACAATAAACATTAGTGAAATAAGGTAAACTATATATGTAAAAAAGGTTTGGGTTATGACTCTTAAATAATATGATCTATTTTTTATAATAATCAAGACAATTTTTGATAGATAGCATTAGATCAATGTAAGTTTACAGTTCAATAGAATGTAAAAAGGACTGAAACAAAACAATTCCGTGTTCCAGGTAATACAATGCCTAAGGAACGTGATGACTACAGCTGTCAGTATCATCTTGTTGACAGTATAGAATAAACTCTTATGAGTGTTGCTCTAGTGAATATTGTACTACACGGCGGTATTCTTACGTGTGACCTCACACAAGCAGTCAAGGCCGTTTTCACGCCCGAAGAAAAGAACAAGAACATGTTTAAATATATTTTTCATTTTTTGCTGTATCATCAAAATTATAAGTTTTTTCAGTCCAATATTTAACAGGGTGTTCTTTTACATGACGTACTTAAAGAAAATGCAATAAAAAAATTGTGCAAATCTCTACCTCAGATGCTTCTACAGTTTGTTTTGTTTTATATAGTTAAGTGAGTTTTAGATGATGGTTTCATTTTTACTCAAAACATCAATTACATTTTTCCGAATATTATAAGTTGAATGTTAGAGGTGTCGAATTGATTGATCAATCAATGAAAGATAAGACTCTCAGTCACTTACTTGAATGGCTTGACCCCTGAATGGGTTAACATGTGGATTTTTAGATTAGATTTGTTAGTGAAAGCTTTCTTGCAAATTGCACAAGACAACGAGGGAGACTCGTGCACTTCTTTGATATGACGTTGTAATGTTGCTCGGGAACCAAGGACTTTAAGACATTTCCTGCATTGAAACTCTTTCAGCACTTCAGCTAAATCTAAACAAAATAAAATATCCAGACAAAGAACATTCAATAAAATGTATAGGAAGAGTATTAAAAAATAGAATAAAAAGTTCTTCAAGGTGTGAGAGGACATGAGCTGGCACAACTCTTGCTGGGTGCCTCCCCGAATAAATGTTCATTGATCCTTTTGAGGTCTTTTTCAACTCTCTTTACATTTTTACGTTATATACAAACAATATACTTCCATACTCTACACCAATACTCACCACTATGCATCCTTTTTATGTGCATTTTTAGTTTCTGAGGTTGTGAGAATTTCCTACCGCAGTAATCGCACAGAGGTCTAGTCCGGTGCGGATTGGCACTGCATCCGTAGTTCTTATGCATTTCTAAATAATTCAGCTTCAGAAAAAACTGTAACAATAACAAAAACAATGCTATCTAATTAGATTTATAGATCATACAGTTATATTAAATTATTTATGGAGTTTAAAAGTTTTTAAAACTTTACAGCAATCATTTTTAAAAATTTAAATAATACTTTTGCTGAGTCGATAATGAGTTAATGAAGTAGTAAACAAATATTTTCCTGATATCATAATTAGTCTATTCATTTATTTTAATACTAAGTCTTAACTTTCTAGCATAAAAACATTGTCAGCTATGACAATAACCCACACAAGCCCACACACATACAAATACAAAAAACCTGGTAAGAACCATTCAAAACGCCTTAAAAACACTGGAAACTAATAATAATTCAGTTGAAATCTTGGTTTTAGATTTTTTATGCCAACACAATACTTTTCCGATGTTATAAAAAAGGGAAAGTGAAATGAAATGCCAGTACAAACCTTACTACAATACTGGCATTGATAAGCTCCTTTGCCATTATGTAAGAGAGCAGCATGTTTGATAATATTCTGCTTGCCAAGTACAGGAGCTGAGCAGACTTTGCAGTGATACTTCCTCACAGTTAAACTCAGACTTGCTTCATGGAACACAATACAGTGCAAGCGGTAGTACATTGAGTGCTCAAACTGCACATTACACCCTCCACAGTCTGCAAATAAGTATTAGCTAAAGTAAACAAAGATAGAACTGTCTCCTCACACATTATTTTTCCTTATTTGCAAGTATTGAAAGCACTTTTAACCTAACAAGTAACCATTATCTAAGTCTGATAAAAAAGAGAGAGAGAAACACTTTATTCTACTATAACACACAGCATATTTAATCTATCTTACAGACAATATTTTATCAAATTATAAATGTATAAGATAATGTAAATCAATACAGGTTGAAGCTTTAATAAACCTACATCTAAATAAAATTACAATTGTTATACTGTATACATGTGAAGTTACAATAATATTTTCACCCAGGAATTTAAGAAAGGTTTATAGAGGGTGATATTGTCGAAAAATAATTTTGCTTTCATTGGAATAGTTCCTCTAGAACCAAACCAAAGTCCTTAATCTTGGAACTCTCTTACCCAGTCTCCTTACAAAATTAGGTCGTAATGGGTTCAGTGTGGCTGAGGTTTCGAGGTTCTTTGATTAATCAGCAATGCCTGTAAATCCATTTATAAGTTAGTAACTATAATAGATAGACTTAGTGAAATAATTTGGGTGGTTACTAGGGTGTGAATAAGTGGTTCCCCTGCAGTCTATCCTCAGAGTAGAATCAGTTTAGCCATGTCTGTTGCTCAGTAAAGTCAGTTTTTTAATTAAATTGAAACCTCTCATGTTTGTTTACATAATTCAGTGGACAAAACTGTCAATACTATAGGTAAATAGGTCAGTTACAACAGACTACAATAACTTTGGAAGTACTCTGAATTACAATTTTAAGCAAAGCAAATAATTACATTTTCCTCTCGTTTGAGAATATCTTAGGCTACAATAACAAACTTACTTATCACACAAACAGGAGACCAATACAGCTTTTAGCAATATAGTAAACTTACTTGTTTTATCCATGTTCTTACTGGCCCAAGCCCCAGTAGGATCACTCCAATACATCAACTCCTGTCCTGGTACAATCTGGCATATAGTAACAAAATACAAACAACCCTTCACCGATACTGTTGTCATATTTCTAAGAGATCTAGAAGGGGCCGGCCTAATATACCTCAGCCAATTACTACTTTCTTTATCCTTTGTTTCTATAAAACTACCTGCACTTACCTAAAATTTAGAATTTATAAAGAAAACTCAAATAAAAATATAAAAAATAAAGAATGTAAGTATTACACTAGGGAAATCACCGCAAGTTTTCTCAATCTTTTTAATTATATTTCTCATTTTTGTAACACTGTTATTTTATAACATGAACATAATTTTTTCATGAAAATCTGCTAAAAAACAATATAATCTCCAGTTTAGATGAACATGCCATTAGGTACATACAGCATGTCATCTAAACAAACAATTTGTTTTAAATGTCGTCAAAAAAAGATAAAAAAATTGTTATAGTTTTTAACGAAATAACCTTCATCAATAAATGGCAACATGACATTTGCATAACCTAATCTACAGTAGCTTTAAAATGTAGCCTTAGCACCCAAAACTTCACGTATCTGAGATATGTGAGTAAACTCACTAGTTGATTCTATTCTACTATATTAAAAAGTAAGAAACAAATAATAAAAGATACCAACCTCCCAGACATGCTTCATACAGGCGTCGTCCATGATTTCTTTTTCCAGAACTACATTGCCTTTTATAGGACCAAACCATGTATATTTATCAATAGCTACACCAGTAAATACACTTAGTCCATGCTTTGTATCAATAGTATCATAGTGAAAGTTCTCGGGCAATTCTATTTCATCTCGAGAAGTAAATGTATCGAATGAAACACATTTGGAAGAATGAAGTTTATCACAGATTGAGCATAATAAGCTTTGTTTATCTTGTGGGACACATTGGAACTTCTCAACTCTGAAAAGAAATGATAAGTTAGGAAACCAAGAAGAGAGTTTAAATAAATAAATATTAAGTGAAATCAACAAAGATGAAGAAGTTTATAACAAAATGTATAATAAATATAAATAAAATGAAAAACTATAAATACAAAGATGAAAATTAGAAATACACGACTGCTATTTTTTTGTTGGAGATGGTAATGTCAGCTTCGACTTAACATCATCATCAGAGCTGTTTACAGACTATACTCTTGTGTTTATTACTTATTGTTCAGTAGTTTCTATGTTACCTAGTATGAATAACTCCACAAGGGCTCAACTTCATTAAAAAATAGTACATTATTGAATTAATAAACAAACTTATCTTACAGAAAAGTAATGTATCTAATTTTTAATACTAGATAATGAAGTTATCACTTTTTTAGGCAACTATAAAAAACTACACTACATTGTATAGTTTTCCTCTATGGTTTTATGTCGTAAATTATTTCTGTTAGTTTTCTATTTTTTTAACTGCCTATTGGTCATTTTATATTACTATTACGAGCTCCGCTTTCTAAGAAAATTCAAAAGATGTAAATAAATAATTACTTAGAATTTTTACAGCTGAGTTTGAGTGGAGTCTCATTATCATTTTCTATATTTACGTTTGATTGACTATTTAGCAGATTATCACAGTTTGTTTTTTCATCAATTCCATTTGATGAGTTATCAGTCTTATTGTTTACATTGATGTTATCTATGCTGCAAGTAGAACTGAAACAAAACAATACAGTTAAAAAAGAGAAGTAGAAGAAAAAGATCCAGTTTGGATTAAAGAATCTTTTTACAACTTAATAAAAAGTCCAGCAGAAAGAGAAATCCCCTCTTACTAACAAAAGTAAAAACCATACTAAATTGGTGTGAGGGGGTGTGTACTGGAAGGAGGGTTCAATTTCCATGAAATTAGAAATAGCATAATACAAAAAAGCTAGGAAATAAAAAATCATATAAATGAGTCGATTGTTGCAGGTTATTTTTTTGACTCTAAAATTAACAAAATTTTTACAAGATTGTTAAAAATTTTCCTTTGAAATGCGTTCTTCTGCTTGACAATCCATTTCCTTTTTAAGTTACAAGTACAGTTATAAATACAGTGAGTATAAATACAATTTATGCTTCATAACTTACTTAAGTTACTCATTGTTTCTGGATTTTTCAAATGACATGCTCATATTTGTCCCATTATGTGCAAAGTTGGCATTGCTCGCTTTTATTTGCACATATTTAAAGCTGAGTTCATGATTATCTTTGATAGGCTTTAGCACATTTCCTTTGAAAATCCAGGAAAAATGAGTAACTAGTTCTAATGCTACTGATCAAGTTATGAAGCATAAACAAGCAACTAATGCAAGAAATGGTCCGGTACTCACATTTAATTAATACCTAAATCCAGTTATAGCACTTACCCACAGGCCTGGAACCACTAGCTTACATTGTTTCAAAACTACTACATTGTTTCAAAAAAACTAGCTTTCATTGTTTCAGCACAGGTTCAGAACACCTGGCTTATTACACTTTGCGAAGGATTACTGTCACTACAATCTATCGTTTAGTTTTAAAAATCTTAACAGGTCAGTTTAGACACCACTGAGTCTTAAGAAAAAAAAATTCCTGCAAAAGAGGGGGAAAAAACTATGTAAACAAATCAGGTTATTTTACTTGTATTTTCTTGGCGATGTATTTTTTACATTTCTTTTGTGTAGTTTTATTTTAAAATATAATTTTAAGGTTAATTTGAAAGTAGTTTAAAACGATGTAATCAAAAGAAGAACCACAAACAAAGTGAACGAATGCCGGGAAGAAGGTTTTTCCCTACAGCGGTTATTGTGGTAGGGATTTTTTTCTCTTTTTACGCTTTTTACGTGAGAGGTTGGCAGTGGCTTCTCTGATTGGCCAATCCCCAAAATACTTATGACCTTGAGGATTTTTAAACTAAACGATAGATTGTAGTAAGGATTTTATTTAATCCTAAGCAGAAAAATTGCAGAAGCCCTCACCACTATTATAATATTGTTTATCTGTGCTATGGCCAGGAGGGAACCCTGAGAGTCCAAGTAGCAGCTCAGGTGCTAACTGTTAACCACCCGGACTCCTCCATAAATACAGTGAGTAGACGCTATTCTTTACATTCTTCTCCTTCATCTCTAAATTACTTAAATTTTAATAAAAAGAAAACAAGAAATGGTAAAAGTAAAACGGTTTAAAAATGAGGGGTCGGCTTACAGACAGTATTCCGACTCGTGACCTTCACACAGCCCTGAGCAAATTCTGTCACTTTTAGTTCCCTCCGAATATCTGCATTGCAGCACTAGTTATCCCTCCACCATTTTTCTTTACACCAACTATAACACCTGTTCAACAGCTTTTTATAATTTGGTTCATATGTTAAAAATTGTGCTCTTTGTTATAAACAAATATAAATCAATAAAGCAGGATGGAGGAAGAACTAGCGCTGATTTGCGGCATAGTAGTTGAACAAGATTCTTCCTTGATTGAGAGCTGGTCCATCTCACCTATAGGGAAAAGGTGGGAGTCGGATAATTGTATCTACCGCTGAACCTAAATTTTTACATCATTTTTGGTAAAAGTTATATGGGTGCCGCTTAAAAAACCCAAATTAAAATAGAAAAGTAATACAAAGAATATGATTTTATTAAAGAACATAAAAACGCGAAATAAATTACCTTAGAGTCCTTTCAGCTAAATCTAATAAAAAATAAACAAATTCCCAATTATTACTTAAATTAAACTTGATTTTCAAGTAATTCCATCTCTTAACATTATCAAGTCCTATATTAACAAGGTCTTCGTTCCCTACCATCACTGAAATTTTATAAATTGAACTAATACAACATCTAATAACTATTATTGAACAAAAATATCAATTGAATTCTCTACAAAAATTAATTATTATTAAATAATTAAGAAATGAATTCAGCTAAATTTGAAAAATGATTGAGCATTGATTTTTTCCAGTGTTGCATCTCAATATTTGTTTAGCTTAAGTTGGCTAAACTGGTTTTCGATTTAATTTTTTACTTAAATCAGCTGTTCGAGTAGAATTTTTGACGTCCTCGCTTTTCAATTTAAGAGTTAATTTTTGTGGATTATTTAATTATTATTTAGTGAAAAAGTTTGTATAATTATGGCTACCAAAAGGATTGTTTCTACTTCTATTGATTGGGCTAAAATGGCTGAAAGAGTTACATCGGATCAAATGCCGAAATTTTTGGCTTTTAGGGCTAAATCAGATACTTATTTAAGGCGGTAAGATATTTCGTATTATTTAGTTGATATAAGGTGTGTTGAGCTGTTTTAGAGACTCTGCAGATACGGGTTGACACCATAGATTAATGATCAACTCCAGACTACTCCGATAGGGACAGAGTATCAGCCATAGAGACAAATAGTACGTTCACACAATATTCTAAATCCACGGATCGTATTTTGTTCAATATCTAAATACGGTTACTTTGGCTGTAAGAACCATGCAGAGGGAGTCCAGTCCGATACGCTTGAACTAGGGAGTTGGAATCTTGATCGATCCTCCGATAAGCTGTATCGTATTTTGTACAATATCTAAATACGGTTACATTGACTGTAAGAACTAAGTGATGTAGAAACAGTAGGGTGGGGCAGGGAACCCTTGAATAAGCTGGTTAGTGGACTGCCCTAAGTTCACCCTTTTCCACTATGTGCAGGTCGGTTCACCTTGTATCCTTATAAAAATAATTATTTCTTCAATTCCAAGAATAAAATTATTTAAAAGGGTCTTTAACAATGTTAAAAATTGTATTAATTATTTTAAAGGTATAATTTTCATAAAATGTTATAAAATATAAACCCTGTGTTAATTTTAAGTAGATCTGATACGTGATAACCATGATTGTAGACAAACATCAAAATGTTTGTAAACAAAACATCAAATGTTTATAAACAAACATCAACCGGGAAATTATAAATTTAATTTACGTCTTGTTGTCTCATTATAACACAACTTTCGTAAACACGTTACCTATTTTCTAAAAAAATATCTTATTAACAACTAAAAAAGAAAAAAAGTTAATGAATAAGATAAAAATTTAAAACTGATAACAGTAGTGATAAGCGTTACAAGGTGAAAACTAGCGCTCAGTGCTGTAGTTGATGCAACTAATCCCTGTTTTAAGGACACCTAAAACCAGGAGTTAGACCTGTGTCCCCGCCCCCACCCTACTGTATGAATTTCTACATCACTTTAGTGAACATGCAGAGGGAGTCCATTCCGATACGATAAAACTAGGGAGTTGGAATCTTGATTGATCATCCGATCCGCTGTATGTACCTTGGAAGGCGATTGTATGTTATGGATTACTTTCTCGTTGAACTATTATTTCACTTATATATTACTTAAATATCTTTTGAATTTTTTTAGTGCAACTTTATTATATACAAAGAAATCACAATTTAATTAAATATTTTTTGTTTTAAACTCCTTATAACCAAAAGTAAAATCTGTACCGTTAAAGACGCAATGTGTTGGTAGGATCAGTTTTAATCTTACTCAATCGACTAAACAAATATGGTGCAAGAACTCTATCATATTAAATGCATATGGGATATGATCACCTGTTACATACGATGTGTGTATTTAGTAAATGTATTGCCCTTTGCAGCAATAAAATTATACATTCTAGCAGTGTTTTAGACAGCGGTTGCACCTCCCGTCCAGGACCTGGTTTTACTCCTTTTTAGTTTAGATGATTGAATATAAAAAGTCAGAGGACACCTTCATCTGATCTCTTCACAAGGATCTCAACCCTGTATGAGTGCGGAATGGATAAAATTCTATATCTTCTGCATGCCCTGGGAGTGTGACATCACAAAACAAATATTGGCTTGTAAAAAAACAAAAGCTGATTCTATAAGTCAGATAGTAGGTTTATTAAAATTGTGAGGGAAGATGACGTTATTAATATGACGACACAGTCTAAATGTTTTTTTATTCATCATTATTATGTGGTACATGAAAGTAGGTTTCAAGTCTCAATTTTTCAAAAAAATAATGTCCAGGAAATTCTAACAAAAAGTTAGAAAAGGTTAAAAGATCTAAGAATAACAATCTTAATACAAATTGTTTTGAACTTGTATTAAAAATGAAATTGTAAATAAAATGTTTACTTGGTTACTCCCTTGGCTACACTAGTGGCCCATAAAGTGAGGTAACATATCAGCTCTGAGATTTATTTATAGTATAACACACTGTTATACTATATTACTCTATGCTGGAACAGTTGTATTAATTTTACGCTTCATAGATATTTTATTTATTTTTGATTCTAACTTCTCTCTAGACCTTAATAATAAAATATTATATCTTTGTTATCATTTTATGTAACATAAGTACTCCCATCAAAGTGATTTTGAAAAGATTTGTTCCAACTATTTTTTTGCTGTAGGATGATGGCTAATCCTGAAAACCCTCCTAAAATCGACTGGGACACTTATAAGAAAACCGTTCCTATTCCTGGCATGGTAGACAACTTTAAGAAGTCTTACGAATCATTAACCATCCCATACCCTAAAGATACATTGACACCTGAAATTGATGCCCAGGAAAAGCAAGTGGTAAGAACTTGGGTTTCAGTGATTTTATTTCAGAAATATATCAGTGATAAATTTCAGAAAATTTTATTACAGTAATAGGTATTTATGCTTCTTGACAGGAAAATAGAATATTATTGACAAGTATAACAAATTCAGCACTTGAGTTGAAAGCAAGAATGGGTGTAAAAATTATCTCCTGAGGTTAAACTGAAGTTAATAATTTACAACTTGACTGCAGAGAAGACACAAAAATGCTATGTTGTATACAAAATTGTATTTACTTAGACTGGAACCATGGTTTAATCTTTATAAGACAACAAAATTATGTTTGAAATAGAGTTTAATATACTGCCCTCCTTAGCATACTTACCGTATTCGACATTTTTATCAAAATTGAGTTATTTATTTTACACGGTTCTTTATGGCATTTAGATGAAAAAGAAACCTTTATTGAGGCCAAAAATATAATAATCAGATAAAAAATTAGGTTTTAAGTAAAACATTTACTGAATAAATATACTTTTTACATCCCAGCTCCAAAGTTGAGGGTTCAATATCTCAGTTTGTCAAAAATGCAGATACGGTAAGTATGCTAAGGGGGGCAGTATAATGAAATCTATAACTCATATAGTGCGAGTCTTTATTGTATATTAAATTTATAAATATTGTCACATCATTATTATTTTTTAAGTTTCCAAAAAAACCTACTAAATTTAATCTTGAAGATCTACTATATTTAATCTTAAATCTTTCTTTAAGATTTTAAAACAAATCAAACAATTTTTTAAAATCATTAGAAAACTTAAATGGAACCAGTTATGTTTTCAAATCTAACTTAGTCAGGGAAATAGTACTTCAGTGCCTATAAATAGTTAAGTAATGACTCAATTTCTTGCTGCAAGTATATGAATTACTTAATATTATTAGCATTAGTCACAATTGTATATAATTTAAAAAAAAAATAAGACACTGGATGGGACTGTTATAACAACTTCTTACTTCTTTAAATGACTATATGTTAAAACTAGTATCAACCGTATAGCAGGAATCAGAAACCGAATTTAAAATTATACAGTTTGTAGACATGAGAATATCTGGGGTCAGGCGAAATATAGTCATTTAAAGAAGTAGGAAGTTGTTATTCCAGTCCCATCCAGTGTCTTAAAAGACATTAAGATAATAACAATAGATACATTACATTTAAATATTCTTTCCTGTAACTGCACTGCATACTAAAGAACTGAGTTCTATTAAAGAAAGAACTAAATATTGTTGCTATTTTAAATGATTTCTAGTGCTAGATTGAATTGTTTGGAGTTTACCAAGACATTACATGTTTAGTTTAGTCATGGAGTGGCCCACTTATGTGATGTTGTGACTTAATCATCTTAACTGGAATCGAACGACCTAGAAATTTGCTAAAATGAGTTGGCCATGGCATTGAAATAAAATGTTGTTTACCAGACTCCTCAAAATTGTAAAAAAGTTAAAAAGAATAAAACCCAGTTAGAGGCTGTGGTTTTTTATACTTTTAAACTTTTTTTTACCCCCCCCCCTCCCAGTTTTGTAAATAATTGTTAATAAAATTTAAAGCTCACTATTACTCAGCCCTATTTATGTAAGTTAATGTATTATCTGGTTACAGATGGCTGAAGTAGAACAATTCAAAACTAAATCGAATAAACTTATTGAAGAGTACAAAGCTGAGATTGCCCGTCTCAGTGCTCTCCTACCTTATGAGCAAATGACTATAGAAGAATTCTATGAAGCTCATCCTGATCAAGCCATTGATGCTCTTAATAAGCCAACATTATGGCCCCACACACCAGAAGATCAACCTGGCTATAAGCACGAGGGAGAACAAGCTTCATCTCATTAAATAGAATGTTTTAAAATATTTGGGTTTTTAGATTGTAATTTTGTTATTATTTCATCTTCTTATTAGTATGATATGCAGTTGAATCAGCAAATTATGTAATAGTTTTTAATCTACTATATACCTCTAGAGATTGTAGTACATAGAGATGACAGTGTATACATCATACAATTGTTTTGTTTGAAGCAAAATAAGAGATATTTTTCAGTACATTATACCTGAGGACCTGTATTAATCTATACAGAAACATAGATAACTTCACCTTTAAATTTCATTTGTCTTGAGAAGCATATATATATATATTATTATATTATATATATATATATATATATATATATATATATATTATATATATATATATATATATATATATATTATATATATTATGTATGTATGTATGTATGTATGTATTAAGTTATTGATATAGTAATGAAATTACAAACGTTATAAACCCAATCACATAGGTAGAAATTATAATGATTTTTTTAAAAAACTAAATAATCTATAATCTGTCTTCATTTAATTATGATATTCCGTTGAAATAAATAAAATCAAAATGCATATTGTTCGTTTGATAGCTAATTCATTCTAACCTATGTTATGCAAGAGAGGACATTTCAGAGCCATTCAATTCAAGACCGATAATTTATTTACTGTGTAAATTTTGTTAATGAAAGTCAGTGTAATAATAAAATTATTTGTTAGTTGTCTATTTAGTTTGTTTTGTTACCTCATGTCTAGATCAATTAATTTATTAAATTTTTATCAGAAAATTACGCTTATAAGGTTCGGATGATAGATGCGAAGGGAGGTATCGATTCCAATAACTGTGTTGGGGTTAACCCCCTGGGTTATCCCATCCTGGTACTGACCTTGATAAATTTGATTTAACACTAGTTATTCTACAAAAACAGTTGATAATCTAGCTGTATTCATATAAAACTTATTGTACTTCATGCTTCAGACCATATATACTGTGAAGTTTAATGACTAGTTTTTAGGGAGTGAAAAAAATCTGTTTCTGACCAAATGAAGTTGTTAGGAGCGACATTAGAAATCTTTTATTTGGGAGGGTGGAGTTGGCACCCTCTAAATTAATGAGGGGTTTTGATTTAAGAAAAATTTAAAATAAAATACAACAAAATGTATGGAAATAAGAATATAACAATAATTAAATTCTTTAACGTCTGGAGATAAAATTTTCTATGTACCGTAGTAGTAAAATGCTATTTTTCTCTCGCCCCGTGATAATTACCTCCTCAGTTTCACCTCAGGAGTTAATTGTCCAAACTTCTTTGGCTCGGGAGTTAAATACATAAATTTCTTGGCTTCACCTCGGGAGTTAAATGGTTTGGTTCCTTCGTCTTTCGACTTAGGAACCTACTTACTGCTCAGGAGAATAATAGTATATTATTTCTAATATTGCATAAATAACTTTTATTTGTGTAGTAAACTACTCATGGCAAATGCTAATGGAAGTAAATCTTATTTTAGTTTTGTTTCATGCTTCTAATTATAAGTTGGTAATACTGGAAATAGTCGGCCATTTTGCTTTTCTTTTCCTGTTTTCTCCGGCCTCCGTTAATAATTTATTATATTTCTGTGAATTTATCGAACCAGTTAAAATTATTTGTTTATTACCATCGTTACACATTTATTTTGAAATATGTAAGTATGATTTGTTTATATTAGTTTTAGATTTATTTGCGGTGAAGAAAATTGACCTATCGCAACTCGTATTGTATTCGTTGAATATTGTAGTTTTTCGCGTCACTTATTATTCATTTGTCTTTTGTTTTGTTTAAAGACTGAATCATCGGTTTATCGGCGATCGTTCGCAAGAATTATCACGTTTAAAGTGATACGGTAGCTATTATTTAACTCTCAAGACTAAGGGTAAGTTGGTAGCCGAACAGTTTTGTAGTCCAAGGTGCTGCTTGGGACAGATTGCTGAAACATTTTATTGCCTACTTTACGCTTACTTGGTTTTGCTGTTATTTGAACTTAAATTTGTCAACGTTTTACTACATATCTTTCAAAAATAAGCAGCATAGTACAGCACACTCCAGTATAAATATATTGCTTCATATTTAATATCATATTAAATTGTGTTTCGTAGCTGCTGAATGGTTAAATTTGAGTAAAAGAGGGTTATGTAATGGGTTAAGTCATTTTGAGGGTTAGGGGTTGAAGGAAAAGAGGATGTTCACTCACTCTTGAAAAACACAGAGACTACAAGACACTATCGAGCACGGTTTTTTTGCACATGCTTACCTTAATCACACACTTCTAAATCCATGGATCGTATTAAGTATGATATCTAAAAACGGTTATATTAACTGTATGAATCATGCAAAGGGAATCCAATCGCTTACGCTAGAACATGTTTTTGTTAAATATATTGTGAAAGAAATATTGCGTAAACTTAAACAAACAGAAGTTAAAATACGATATAATGGAAGCCAAGTGTGTAAAATTATCAGCTCTTTGAATGCTAATGAAGCTTTTTTTCTATTAAAATAATTTTGAAATAGGGGCTAAGCAGATCATAAATGTTATTAGGATCTGATGAAACTTATAAAGTTTTATGATTTTGGTCGGCGACATCGCCTTTGCTTTTATGTTATTTCTGTTTTCTATTGAAAAGGGATATAATAAAGAAATATACCTCATAAATGAGGTGCATTTTTTGTTTAAAAAATACACACTTAGTAATATTATTGAGTTTTATTTTTAAAATTTCAGGGGATTAGGACGAGGCGGAGACCGACGAGGGGGTAGAGGAGGTATGAGAGGGGGTAGAGGAGGAAGAGACATGGGACGCGGGAGAGGTGGTCCAGGTAAAATGGACATGGGTAGAGGCAGCTTCAGAGGAGGCAGTAACAGCCTCAAAGGTAAACAACCTGGAGCTAGGTTGAGGAGAGCTTTCTATGACATGAAGACTTTAGAACCATTCAGAAAGGATTTCTATGAACCCCATCCTAATGTTGCCAACAGGTATGTTGCAATAACCTGACACTCTAAATTATAAAATTAAGGATTGATTCCTAAAAACCCAAACTTAAAAGGTTTTATCTGTATTTTAATGTTGTTGTTATTATTATGAAGATTATTATTGTTAATACACATTTTATCCCCTTAATTGACTATAATTTTGTATTTTATTTCATGAGCATGCTTGCCAAATATTACCTGTAGTCTTTAAATGCCTTCCACACTCAGGTTTCCTTGTGGAATTCACAAGGTTTTTGTTATTTTTTGATGTGTACAGGCATATGCACAATTATTTTAATACTTTTACTGTGCAAGTTATTTAGGAATGTATATTACTTAGTTTAATTAATAAGTGTGTACTAAATTGTATTCTAGTTTAGTTTTGTGGAATTAAATCTTTAAATAAAAAATAACTTGTACTAACTATAAAAAAAAACAACTTTCAAACTAAAACAAAGCCTTGTGTTTTGTGACAGTCAGAGAACTGGAACAGTATTCAATATACATAGTAGGGTAGTAGTACAACATACATACTATTTTATCTTCTTACAGAAAAATAATGTACCGAATATTATTATTCTTATTCTAAATGTAAATAAGGTGTTTCATTTTAATTGGTGGGAATAAAACTTTTAGAGTACAATTTCTTGTTAAATAAGAGTGATAGGAAACTATCATTTTAAATGAATAAACTATAAGAAACTGGTTTTTAAATACTTGCTACGAGATTTTGGCAGTATATACTGCTTTGAAGTTGTTGCAACTCTCACAATGTCTGGTGGAGTTTGTTTAGTAATTCAGTTATCTCAATCATGTTTCTTATGTCCATTCTCTTCACTATAATTCCGATTCATTGTATTTTTTGCCAAATTAGTAAACTTTATTTTTACAGTTTTAGTTATTCTTTTCGCAGTATTTTTGATTTGTAACTTTAACAAAAAATAAAACAACTGATAATTCATAAAGAGCTGGCAGACAATTGGAAGAACCCAAAAATATCAGTTTTTCCAATATTGAAGAAATGTAAGGCTACTAAAAAAAATGTAATGAAACATTAGTCAACTATTTCACTGCATAGAATTTTCCATAAAACTTGTATTTTAAAATAACTCTAAAATAAATGTTCAATGTTAACATGAAGTTCTCTGTATTATTGCACAGGTCTTTTAAAAATGGTGGTAGTGTTTTAAAATTTTTAGATGGAATATATACGGCTATTGATAATTTATTGACTTGGTGTTACAGGCCTGATGAAGAAGTAGAACAGTATAGAAATGCGAGAGAAATAACAGTCAAAGGAGATGGGATACCTAAACCCATCATGAGGTTTGACGAGGTTAACTTCCCTGATTATGTCGTCAGAGAGATTGCGTAAGTAAATTTCACTCTTCAATGTAGTTTATGCTAAATTTTGATCCCTGAATTTGTGGAAAGAGGCAAACTAATTGGGAAAATACTACAGTAACAATCTATCAACTACTAATTAATTTTTAACAGTATTTTTAAGCTTATGTTTTTGTTTAAATTCAAAGTTTTGGTTGGTAAACATTGGTTGAAAGAATAGTTATTTATCCTTTATTATTGTGTTCAAACTTAGTTGTATTTTTTTATAGGAATCAAGGATATGATGAGCCAACCCCTATACAAGCTCAGGGCTGGCCCATTGCTCTTAGTGGTAGAGATATGGTCGGCATAGCTCAAACGGGTTCTGGTAAAACTCTAGCTGTAAGTCAAAATACTTTCTTTATATATAGTCTTAGAGCTTGATTTAGGACTATTTTAAACATTTTTTTTATAGAAATATATTACCAGTATTGTGCTAAATGGAGTGGAATATGGATAGTGTAGGTAAATAGAGGATCTAAAATCCTCTAATTTAATCCTTGTGAGTATTATACCACAGTCTAAGGACTGTAGGCTCACTCTAGATATAACTTCTGAAATCAGATGTCAAAGTGAAAAGTGAATCAGATGTAATGTAGAGTATGATGAAGGAAAGGAAACAAATGACAAATATTTTTTTTTAGATTTATTGAAGAGAAAGATTATGAAAATATACTAAATCTGTTTTAAGATAATTTCCAAAAGATGATTTATTTCTCCATGGTTGTGTTTAATTTTTAAAAATGGTAATTGTTCTGTCTAAGTTACTTGATAAATTGAATTTTATTGTTTGACCAGCATGAAATTTTACAAATAATTTGTATTTAATGTTTCAGTACACTCTACCAGCCATTCTGCATATTGGATTCCAGACAAAAGGTCGTCCTAGAGACGGCCCCATAGTCCTTATATTAGCTCCCACAAGAGAACTAGCTCAACAAATTCAACAGGTGGCCTGTGATTTTGGACAGTCTACTCATGTGAGGAATACCTGCCTTTTTGGAGGAGCTCCTAAAGGAGTTCAGGTACATTTTCACACTTATTAATTTGTAATTTTGATATAAATATCCCTTGTTTATGTATAATATTAATAGGAGGTCTTAAAAGCTAAAACCAATAGAAATTCAAATGGAATCTTGTTTTGGGATTTTTGCTAATGCAATACTTTTCCTGTACCTATAAAAGTATAAATGATAAAAAGTAAGAATGTCTAAAGATTACTTAATAAAGTTTGACATAACATTGTAAATCTGTTAATTATGTAACCTGACCACCTTTGCTTATTAATATAATTAATATTAATCAGTACAAAGTTATAGTAATTTATATAGGAGAACATTTAAAATACAAATCAAAACGCAAACAATGTGTGGGTGTACAAAAATAATAGAATAATTATAACCTTAACTCACTCTTGAAGGAGGTTTCAATAATTGACACAATATAATTGTGCGAGAGACCTAGAAACGTAACAAGCAAATGAATTGCTACATCTGGGAACTGTTCCATCATTCGACTTTCGTCATCATTGATGGCTCGACATAATGTTGTGTCCCACTCTGTTTCATTACGTCTCTCATGAGGGCGCCGACAGAGCCTGAACTCACTCTGACCTTCAATTAATTCCGAAGAATATAATGTGATGTACTTACCAGAGACGAGCGGTGATCTCTTACCGCCATCATGCATGGCAAGCAAAACATATCATTTGATACTACCGAGTTTTGCAAAACATGAATAGTTGACACAATAATTGTGCGAGAGACACCTAGGAAATTTAACAAGCAAAATGCATTGCTACATCTGGGAACTGTTCCATCATTCGACATTCGTCATCATTGATGGCTCGACATAAGTGGGACATGACACTATGTTGAGCCATCAATGATGACGATTGTCGAATGATGGAACAGTTCCAGATGTAGTATTGCATTTTGCTTGTTACATTTTCCTAGGTGTCTCTCGCACAATTATATTGTGTCAACTATTCATGTTTTGCAAAACTCGTAGTATCAAATGATATAGGTTTCAATAAATTTACACAGAGCCCCTGAGAGCCCTAAAAAAAATGTTTCAGGCCACTCAATGTATTGAGATAGGCTATGCCCCTCTAGTATATATCTCTATATTATAATAGTCAAACTTTGATAATGCATTTGTTTAGGGGATACAAATAATACCCGAGAACTTTTCCTCTAAAATTGTTGTTTTGCTCCTCCTCAGAGTTTTCTTGTTAGGAGTTGCCTAAATCATCTGACTGGATGCTAAGACTTGTTATACTGAGAAAATGCAAAGTCATGAATGCCCCCTTGCATTTTTCGTTAGAAAAAAATGTCTCACATTTATTTATTCTGAAGGGCTCTTTATATGTATTTATTTATTACGAAAACCCCTGACATTTTTCAAATTAAATGCCTTGACATTTTCTTGCCTTTAAAGACTCCTTCTTATTCTTTTGTCATAAAGGGCTCCTCCTATATCTATTATAATTATTAATAAGATAAGATATTTTTGTTTTTAGGCAAGGGATCTAGAGAGAGGAGTAGAAATAGTTATTGCAACTCCAGGGCGTTTGATCGATTTCTTGGAGAGAGGAACTATAACGTTAAGGAAATGTACTTACTTGGTGTTGGATGAAGCCGACAGGATGCTGGATATGGGATTTGAACCTCAGATTAGGAAAATTATTGAACAGATCAGGGTGAGTTTTCATAGAAAGTATTTAAGATTACCAGCTTGAAGCGTTGAAATAGTGATTCTTACCAACTACTTTTTTGCTGACAATAAAATGTTTGCTCCAAGCCAAGCCTCTTGTGGCATGGGTTTTGGTTACTGAGGCATGAACGAACAAAACCAAGAGGTGAAATCTCATTTTATATTTTACCTGCAACTTACAATTAAATCGTACCACTATTAATTTTACAAAAAATAATATAATAACCATAATGGAAGCTAAAGCTTTATTGAAATATAGTATTATACAAGATTAAATTATATTGGCATTTTATAAAGATTATTTTTATCAACAAGGATGATATTTAGTTTAGATACAGATGTGGAATTAGGAAGTAGTATGGGAGAATGAGTGAGTTGAAACAGCACATTTATGCAAATTTTCTTTGGAAAAAATTTAAATTTTCTGTTAAAGTGGATGGTAAAGCAGAGGTTAAACATGGGAGTGAATCAGAAATCCATTTTCATATTTTTTCCTGGTGTGGATCTGTGAAGCAGGGTGGAAATGACCTAACTATGGCTTCCATGCATACTATTTATATTTTCTTTGTTTAGCCTGATCGTCAAGTTCTGATGTGGTCTGCAACTTGGCCTAAAGAAGTTAGGAACTTAGCTGAAGAGTTCCTTCATGACTATATTATGTTAAATATTGGATCCCTTGAGTTATCTGCTAATCATAACATTGAACAGTTAGTCGAAGTTTGCGATGATTATGAAAAACCTGCTAAGTGAGTTTATTATTTAGCATATATTTAGACCTTAATCTTTATAAAAGATTAGTTCAGTGCTTTTGTTTGAACTAAAAGACCATTAACAACATTACATATAATGTAATTTAATTAACTATTAATACAATACTTCAAATAATACTTAATCTTTCTGTCTCTGTGTTTGCTGTAGTCTCCCTCTCTTGGGAATTAGCATTGCATTCACAGATCCAGGTCAACACATTGTTAACAGTACATATTATGCAAGGTTTAATTATAATAAAATCTGCTCTAAAAACTATTTATCTCTAGACAGTATATAATGTCAAGTGTAATGACTTGTTTTAAGGGAGTATTATGTGTTGGGTGGGGTTAGAGCCTTAAAATCGTGTAAGAGGGGTCTGACCCAAAAAATACTAGTTCACTATCCGTTTCAGGCCAATCATTTGTTTGGAGAAAGAAAAATATATTTAGAGGAAAGCATTTTAAACATTTTTGAGAAAGGCCTATAAAAATGTTCAAAAACATAATACAACAAATCATATGAAAATAAAAATATAACAATAATTAAATTATGTTGGCTAGGGATACAATCTTAAATCATTAGTTGTTTTCTCAGAGATTTTGTGGTATACACTCGCCATGATTTATAATTAAAAAAAAACACTAGAATTAAATACAATTAATATATTGTCAACCACAATGGTATAAAACAATGGCCTGGGCAAACTACGGCCCGCGGGCCACATGCGGCCCGTGGAGCATTTATATGTGGCCCGCGGGCAAAATTAAATTGTTTTGAAAAAAGATAAAATAAATTAAAAATAAAAAAATATTAGGTATATAAGCAAATAATGATTTAATTCAAATTATTATGAAAAGTTATATATAAAGATATGGAAATAATGGATTGTTACATTAACTTTAAAGTTTGGAGATACAAAAACTAGTAGATAAGAAACAATTACATAAAGAGCGGTCGCCTTTCATATTTCAATTCTCATTGTCGGATTTTGGCGAATTCTAATTATTTTAGCGAATGTTTATTTCACAATAATAGATAAAAAAGCTATTTTGCCTTCTGTGAAATTGCCGAAAAGAAGTTGATAAAATACATTCCCTTTGATCTTTAATTCATAGGAATACTTTTAAAATTACTTTTACACCTAGTATTCTAGCAAAATTTGTCTTCAATTATATTTCAATATCTATAAAGATACTCCGTTTGTTTTTCCGTTTAGTGCTAAAGTTCCCCAATTCCTATTATTTGAGAATAAATTTGACTTTAGTAAAACACAAGCGTAACTGCAATTTGTTGTGGGTTAAGCATACTTTAAAATTTAAGGAATGCGGCCCGCGGCTGGCTGTAAATAGACTTAGTGGCCCTTTGCTAGAAAAGTTTGCCCAAGCCTGGTATAAAAGATTATAACTGACAGGATTTCGACTTTACGTTACATCATCAGAGCTGTTTACAGACTCTAATGATATTTATGGGTCTGTAAACAGCTCTGATGACAACGTATAGTCGAAACCAGTCAGGTATAATTTTTTTATACTATTGTGGTTGACAATATATTAATTGTTTTTAATTCTAGTGTTTTTTTTTTATTAAACATCATGGTGAGATATAATCTTCTACGCATCTCAGGAGTAAAATGAAATTTTTCTTTTGCAATAATTACATCCCTCAGCTTCACCTTAGAAACCAACTTATTGTTCTGGGATTTTATATTCAGTCATGATACCTATATTGTCTTAATTTTGATATGATATGACATTTTTTTAAATCTTGTATTAATTTGTTATAAATTAATAATATACATTTAAGTAGGTCACTTAAATACTTAGTAAATAGTAGAATTCTTTACTCCCTTTGTGCACAGATAACTATCACACTCTCATTTGCTTTTATTAATTAACATTAAAATCACCCTCTGTTTTCTAAGGAACATCTAAAATGTTTGTCTTAAATATTCTTTGGATTTTTTTTGTTAAATCAACCTGTTGATCATTATTTAGAACTGTAATTGTAATAAAGTTTATTTTTTATATTATAGACTTTGTGATCTGCTGAGTAATCTTACCAATGATCCGGAAGCCAAGATTATTTTATTTACTGAAACTAAGAGGAATGTCGATGAAATCACCAGACAGATTAATAGACAAGGGTAGGTCTTTTTTAATTAGATGCTTTCATTTAAATATAGGACTGTAAACAGAAGCAGTGTGATTGGTTCATTATATCAGTTGAATAAATTATGAGTCTGTTTCTGAAACTGTTTTTACTTAGTTTTGTCTTGTTTTCACATTCCATCAAACTAGATCTCATGTTAGAGAAATCAGGCAAATTACACATGCAAGTTTCAGGAGCAGTAACAAAAAAGTTAACCAAGTAATGTCTATATTCTAGTTTATTAGGTGAATACTTTGTAGGCCACCTTGTATTAGTTTAATGTCCTAGTTTCATTTTTTATTATATTTCGAAAGAAAAATGGAGTTATCATGAGATAATCTCTTCACATATATAAGATAAGCTAAATATGGCCTAGGTTGTGATGCTGTTTAATGGACAAAACCACTAACATTGCATTGCGTCCATGGCACCAACTCTGCATTACGACCATGACACTAATTCTGCATTGTGACAATGATGCCAATGCTGCATTGCAACCATGGCACCTTACCGACCATTGTGCCAACGCTATACAGAGGTCAAGGCTCAAAGCCCTAAAGCAGCCAAGAGGTCGAAGGTGTCTTGTATTACTAAGGAAAGGGGTGATTGGGAGAATTACTGTGATTCTCATGTAAAATCACTAAACTTTGATTTATTCAACCTGTTGAATATATTCAGTCAATCCAACCAGGCGCTTTTAAATTACCATTAATCTAACCACTACCTTTCAACATTTCATTGTGTTGTTGCTTTTTAAGCTGTGTCTTCAATGTCCCATTAAATCAAGATAGTTTTAGCAGGATTTAAGAAAAAAATATTTCAAAATATTGTCCAACTTATAATTTTTTGAACTATAGATAAAGTAATAAGTGTATTGCTTTGACTGACACTGAATGGTTTGACTGGCAAACCAGCCTTACAGTTTAATTTTATTTAATGAGAGCCCATATTCATAAATATGTTTATGATTTTTTAATATTGTGTAACAACTACACTAAACTTGAACATTGAAGGATATGCTTAACTGAATTGTTCACTTCTATTCTACACTTTTCTTTTCTTTTTTATCGGATTATTTTATTTTTCCATGTGTTGCGGCCTTGCAGGAAATGGTAAATATTTTCAAATATGATGAAGTCATTCCATGTATATTGCACCCATTTAAAATAATAGCATTCATATAAAACTCAATTAATCAGCCAGTTTTCTAAGTAAATGCTGCTTGTTTGCACTGTTTATTCATTTGTAATAGTTTTATTTTAGTTTATTGCGATGTATTTATCATTTTTCACCCTTAGCTTATCTCACATTATCTATTCATTTAGTAACACTTGTTTTTCTTCCTGTAATTTTTTATTCCTGCTTGTTTCTATTTTGTTACACTTACTTTGTCTAGTTTTGTTTTGCTTACTATTTTCATGTTTGGACTTACTCTACAGAAAACAACAGATTTAAGACAATTTGTTGTTTGATTACCGAACGTATTTGTCTGTAAACTCATTTGCTGTATTTGTTGAGCCTTTCTTCATTTTAGTTTAATAACTAATTTAGTTTTCGTTGTTTTGATTTAATTGATAAATTTAATATGGCTGTGGGCGCACACTTGGCAGCTTGATGAGCTGCTTCATTCTACCACAGGCCACATGTGCCCTGACCTCTTGTCTTGATGGTTCCTTAAGACATTATCCAGAAACTTTAACTGATAAAAAAACTCTAGTGTTATATCAGCTGGAGGAATGATGTGAGTTGGGCCATAATACTAAGCCCAGGGTCTTCTCAAAAGCTTCGAGCTGGGATGGATACACCCCAATACATGGAGATATCAACCAAGATTTGAAAGAGTACAGAATTCAGCCTGTCTCTAGTTATGTCAGCATTGAGGACTCTCATGCCTGAACGAGGCAAGAGTCCTCTCGAGTCCTTGTCTATAATCCTTGGGGTTTAGTCGTTTCTCTAGAAAACTTGATGCTACATGGATGGGCATCAAAATATTTGTTCTCTTCCAAAACAGTGTATTGGAGGTACATCTTCTTGGTCGTCTCCAATTCTATTTCTTGTACTTAGCCATAGCCAGATAAAATTGTCCCTTAGAGGAAGTGGCATATTATGACATAAATCTGCTCCCAAGAGATCCTGTGTTGGCTAATGTGGAATGGCCCTGTCATTTTTCATCTATAATTGTTTTATTGTCTTATACTGACTTTTTCTGAACTTTGTTAATTTGATTTGATCTGGTCGTAAAGTAATTTGAATTGATAGGCAACTAAACCAATAGTTGTAAATACTTATAAATAAGTACTTTTATATTTGTTACTGTAAATACTGTAGAACCAGAACCCCTTCTTTCATCCCCTTACCCCATCAATCCAAAACTTGATGCCAAAATTGAAAATTCATTCCAAAACCGCTTGTAATTTCTTTAAATTGCTATGTTTTTGTAAGATATTTGTATATTTATTTTCAAGTTGGATATGAAGCCAGAAGATTACAGTTAAATTATAATAATTGATTATGCTCGCACATAACAAATCATTGTTGGTTTGTGTATTAACTCAATCAATCTCAGCAATTCCAAAATGAAACTGCTTCTCTTGCTTCCGCTGCAAGTTGCTAGCACTGCAATAATCTCGCTTGCCGCCTTTTTTTGAATCAGAAGTTATTGTTGTTTGAGGTTATAAAAACATTTTTTCCAAACTTACTGATTTGTTTAGGTTTGTGTTACTTTTGCTTGTGAGGATGTAAAAAAATGGGGTATGGGGTTCCTCAGAACTTTTCCTCATCACATTAGATTCGGTACGCTGCTGCTCACTGCTTTGTTGGACTCGCTTCACTCGTCCTCAGAATATACAATTCGCCAAATACTTATTTATTAATTTATTTATTTTTATTTATTTATTATAAGCTTGTGGTTGCCTTACATTCAAAGGCCTCACAATAGTCAAATCATGAATACAAATTAAAATGTACAAAAATTACAATAAATAAAAATTATGTTAGATATTATTAAGTTAAAAAGGTACCAGTTTACAATTTTTCAGGATAGACTATACTGTCATTTAGAAAGTCATTGACACAGTAATATGCTTTATCAATCAGTATTTCTTTAGTAACCTTTTAAAAGGAATCCATAGGAAGATCTACAATACTAGTAGGCAGCTTATTAAAACATTTGATTCCATTCACCATCGGTGATTGGCTTGACTTACTAAGTCTGGAGAATGGGATATTTATATTTGTATAAAATCTAGTTGAATAACCATGATTTTTATTATTATTTAATTCATGATGTCTATTTTTAATGTATACTAAAACAGAAAAAATGTGTGCTGAATAAGTAAATTAAGTATAATTAAGTAAAGATACAATTTTAACCACATTTAAACTTAATCGGATCATTTTCTGATTTTTTTACAATGTTTTAAAAAACATACATAAGTCATTCAATAAAAATTAAACTAATGCTGATAATGAGATGAAACTTGGCACACATATATGTCTTATACATAGCTATGTGAGTGCCGAATTTCAATCTGGCTTTAATTCAAAATTAATGATTTTGTGAAATTTTTGCTGAGTCATTATTGCGAGTTAATGATGTCATAAAAAATTATTTTCTGAATAGCACAACTAAAGTGGTAGATTAATTTTTGTACAAAATTTTAATTCTCTAGCATTAATTCTCTTGGAGCTACGATGATAAGAGACACACACACATACATAATGAAAACTTTGCAAAAACCACTGTGGAAGCTTTTAAAACACCTGAAACAGATTGTTCCGGTTTTGGATTTTTTTGCATCACAATACATTTTCTATTTACCTACGATATAAATGAGTAAGAGTAAAAAACTTTAATCCTAAAAAAGTAAAAAGAAATTATTAAAAACAATTTGATAAACATTATCTTGTGCACTGGAACGGATGTATTGTATCAAACTTTTGCTCGATTTCGCTACATGATTTGCTATTGTTGAGCACAAAGTAGCAGCTTCATTTTTGTTCTTTAATTTTCTTATATCTTGTTTACTTTCAGCCCAGTAAGAGAGTATTAGATATGTCCCTGTTATATCCATCTCTCTCTTCAAGATTAAATAATATATAAAGTACCCGTTAATTATTTGTATTTATTTTATACAGTTGGAGAGCAAATGGTATCCATGGTGATAAATCTCAAATGGACCGAGATGCTGTACTTGCTGGTATGTTTAACAATTTGCTTTCTGTTATTGTTGGTGGTGTTGTCCACATTGAAGTAGATAATAAATCTGATGTTTCCCTTCCACTGTAGAGGCATCTTCATGGATATTTAACATCATGCATGAGTTTGCAATGATCTATGAAACTGAACTTAAGATGCCTCCTACAGTGGAAGCAGAATGTTGGGTTTGTTTATCTACATTGACTCTTGTCAAAGTTAGTGGAAACCCTAAGTCTTCTTGGCAAAGTCAATTTTTTGCAATTTCTATCAATGATTATGAGATAAATCTTAACTTTTTTACACTTTGACACACCTTGACACACGCTACTGTGTCCAATCCCACGGCAGCCCCAAAATAAAACTTTGTGGACATTTTACTAACAGTTTAAGCTCTTTTTAGGAATTGTTTCAAAATTTTTAAAAATTGGCTATTTGAGATATTCGCATTTTTATTTTATATTTGCTCATTATAAAAACTTGTAACTAATTATCTAAAAGTATGTAGAATCTATTTGAAAGGGCCAAGTTTAAGCTTTCAAGCACCACCAAAAGAAAATTCATACCCTATGCAGAATTTTAGATACAGCCATTTTTGTTACATACAGCCAAAAAATCACAAGTTTGAGAAAATTCACCACTCTACCGCGGTAATATGGCTGCACCAAATGAGCCAAAAATCTGGGTTTGTATTCCTTCTATAGTGCCTACCTGTCCTGCCAACTTGTATTAAAATCTGTGACATCGAGTCCAAAAATGTACTTTTTTTGTTTTGATTTCACATGGAATGGCCCTTATAATTTTAATTTTTTATATCTATAAAAATAGATACTATTCTATTATAACTTTATGTCTGATTTAGATTTCCGTTCCGGTAGAGTCTGCATTCTAGTCGCCACTGATGTGGCAGCTCGAGGTTTGGGTAAGTATTATTAATTGCATATCTTTGGGCACTTCTCCACTATTTCTTATAAGTGTTGAACTACACTACAGAATATTGTTTTTCTATGAAACCTTTTATATTATCTGGGATGTCTCACTGCCTCAAATAATGTCTGGCAAATGAGAAATAGGTCTGGCTATCAAATTAATCCATCTTGTTTTGTTCTTATTGTAACAGGTTAAATATAAATTTTGTTTTTATATTATGCTCTGTATATTTAAGAATTAAAATGTTACATGCGATATTTTATGGATTCAGACAATTGCACAAAGATGATGAAGGTAAACTTTTAATTAAATCAAATCTTAATTTAAATTGTCTTTTACAAGTTTTCAAAGTTTTGCAACTTTGCATAACCTCTTATAAATGTTGGGTTGTCAGCCTGCAAAAAATTTAAAGAAACATTTTTTATTGGTTGATACTGATTCTCCCAAGGAGTTAAAATGGAACAATAGGATTCCATTGTTAACTAATCTTCTGCTGCTAGCTTTCAACTAGCAAATAACAATTAAGGTTTAAATTAATTGGTAAAAGGTAAGATAAGAAAATACCGTTATTGGTAAAACTTTAAAAACAATTTCTGTGAAGAAATGTGAGATTAAAATTCAACTTCCTGCCATGCTATCCACTGCAATTGGCTTATAATTTGGTAAAAGACCCAATGACTCATCTACTATTTGTTAATAATTCAAAGTATTGAACTCTTGGACCAGCTCGACTTACAATTTAGTTTTATGTCACATCACGTCTTTATAATTTGGTATATCTTCCAAGTCTCTATCCTCGTTCACAGAGAGGACGGAGCAGTTTTATTCTCAGTGGTCATCCATCCATATATGACTGCAATCCATCAAAAACCATCTATACACTTGCCTTATTAGGATGCGTGCAATTTTTAATAATTTTTTAAAAGCTAATAAATATAATTTGATTAAAATTGTAATAATGGTGATGTTAAGATAAAACTTAGCATATTTGCTTATATAGCACTACATGGGTATCAAATTACAAATCAACTCAATCATTGTTTAGTGTTTTATCAATCTTTGCTGAGTCATCAATTAAGGTTATTACATCATAGAGGAAAGCACTTACCTAATGATTAATTTTTCTACCAAGTTTAAACTTTTTGGCATAAACACAGTGGTAGCTACAACTACAGACACCCACACACAGAAACAAATAACGTTGTATAAATTACTTAAGTGGTCCAAAAACACCTGAAACAGATAATTCAGGTGTAATTGCTTTTCTCATTTTTTTCGGACAATTTTTTCTCTTATAACCTTAAGGTATAAATAGACATGGATGCTCTATTGTTAGCCCAAGAGTCCATGTTTATTCATGTTTAAGATATTGGCAGATTTAAAAATCAGACATGAAACCATAGCTAATATTAAGTTGTTCTAAAAAAAGTGATTAGTACAGCTCTCATATGATTTTTTTTGGTTTGTCATAATACCGAAAAATGGCTATTAACATACTTTTCAAAATATGTGTTTTTTAGTTTTGTATGTCAAACAATTAATCATCATAAAGTTTTTGGGGTCTAATTGGGCATTTTTTGGTAGTATTTTCAGTAATTCTATGTAGCTACTGTGTGCCCACAGTGTTGTTTTATTATTAGCATGTCAATTTGCTTTGTACTTAGTGAATTTGCATCATCTGGTTGTCTATGTGGCCACCTTGCCTCTTCATTAAATTTATAAATTATTCATTCAATTGTTATAATTAACTTTTTCCTATAGGCATCTTCAAAATCTGTTAGACACATAAAATTAAAAGAAACCCACATTAACAACCTTTTCTTGTTTTGTAGATTTTTATCTTTTATTTCTGTGCTTTTATAAATTTTAAAGATACCTAAAAGGATAGATGAAGTATAATGATTAAATAAATAATTTTAAAACACGAAGTATAATTAAAACTGCTGTGTTCAATTTTAATTATAAATTTTAATAAATATTCAGTTAAAAATGTTAAAGATTTGTTGTGCTTTTATTACATAAGTTTTATGTTCAAGTTTGTTAATTACTTCTTGCTTTACTTGTAATGTAATTTTTCAAAAGAATAAAACTCCAGACCAAATTTCTCTTATAGCCAGACTTATATTGTAGTGTTAAGTTATTTTGAAGGTAAGAAATTTTATAATACAAGGCCAGAACAAACAAAATGATTGGTTGACAACAATGAAGATGTTATTCTTTTCAATGTACATTAATATAATTTAAATGTACATTCGACGATCCCTTGTAAATTTAAATGGTGTATTCATTTGTTTATTATGACAAATGAATGGCTGAAAGGCTACACCTTTAAGCCTTTACAAATGTAAACTCGTTGCCCTGAAATCTTACGTGCCCTAAGACTGCACCTCATGCTATGCCTGCCAGACACTGACTTGAAACCAGATCAGTAATTGTCCTTGAAATTTATGCACATTTGGAATAATCATTTGAGGAAGTGAAAGAGACCTGAAAATATTAAGTCCCCTATCTAATGAACAATTGTGCAAAAATCTTGAGTACACCACATGCCTTGCAATGGCATGATAGCTGATTAGTCCATTCTCTTGATATAGTGCTCTCTGCTCTTTTCAAATTTTCCTCTAAAACCAGTGACTTAAGAGGAAAAAGGAGGTTCAATTAATGACCTTCATTCCATTACCAAGACCTTCATTGGTGTACTAAACTCTCTAAAGTGCACCAAATACCTTCCACTGGCATGGAAACTAATTTTTCAGTAGTAAATGTTCCATGTTCTTTTGGAATGTTCATCCAAATCATTTATGTAAGCAGAAAAAGACCTGAACAGTGCTACCATGTGCTGTACATCAGCATGAAAGCTGACCAATCTGTTATTTGGAACAAATGCATCATCCCCTTCTGTTAAACTGTCCAAAATCACCTATCTATGCCTTCGTAAAAAAAACACAAGTATACTAAATCATTCCTCTTGGTATACCAAATTCTTAAAGAGGTACTTATAAGCCAAGTGTACTTAAAAATAATTGTAAACAAATTATATCCTTAAAATAAATGCACGATGCCCTCTGGATATTGGGTCCTGTGACTTTTGGATATGAGGAACAGATGATAAACTTCCTTGTATGCTTACTTTCTAAAATTTTGTTTGATACCTGTACTATACATTGTGATGTCATAAAATAGAATCATATCATAAAATTGTGACTTAAAAATGGAACTACAAAATTACTCTTTAAGGTGTGTGACACAAGTGAAAAGTAATCAATTATAGTTGATGAGTTGACACGTGAAATCATCAACTTTAGATAACATGTCCAGTTATGCCATTAAATCTTAAAGGTCGGTCATTTTGTTTACAAACAAAGATTTTAAGTTAACTCTCTTACTATATTTTCCTTTTCCACAATGTCTTTTATCTCATTGTAAATGTGACCTCATAATATTACTTTATTCCAAAGGAGTCTACCGATTTATAGGGAGGGGGTGGGGGTGCTGCTGAAACTATACTCTTGAAGCAGTTTTCAATTTTTGACACCAGATTGGTGTTTAAAAGCCTGTGCATATAAGCCATAAGTTTTTTCGGTTTGGATCCTCTCTTTAAAAATTTTGATGATTTTTATCGTGTTCCTAATTTTTTTTAGAAAAGTTTAAAATAAACAAACACAATTATAGTTTTTGAGTTCTGGCATAACAATTGCATTGAAACTCTTATCTCACAGAGTGACTCTACTACCATTTCTTCTCAAAGTCCTCATTTTGGGCATCGTGTGAATCTTCTACCCCTTACGACACATTTGGAATATAGTAAAGCTCTAGGAAACAAATAATATATTTTCATATTCCAGTAAAGCTTTACAACAACTAACTCGTGCTTACACGTCTCTCTGAACCATTTCCCTCTAAGGTCTCTGGGCATCTTGTAAATCCCCCCCCCCCAACTGATTTTCTGCAACCTAGGTAAAGCTCTAGAAAAGAAATGGTGTAATTTCTTATTTCTGGAGTTAAGGATTTACAAAAATTAACTACTGTCTCACGTAGGAAGATGTACAAATCTGACTTAACCATTTCTTTCTTAAGTTCTCTGGGTGTATTGTGCATTTTTATCTGCCTTGCAAACCAATTCTCTGGGACCTGGTAAAACTCCAGGGAGCAAAAATCCAGTTTTGATTTGCATTTCTGGAACTCTGCTGTACAAGAAGATCCAAATTATTGTTTATCCCCTTAGTCTTAGAATAATACTATATATAGAAGGAGCACAGGGCCGTAAACACAATGTAATTCCACTGATAACACGAAAGCCGGTTGACTGGTGCAACTAAGTAATGCTGCCAACCTGACAACAAAACATTATTTTAAATATTTGTCATAAATATCTATTAATGAAGAAAGATCGTAAAGAACAAATATAATACTTAAAACACCTGCTGAGTATTTAATAAAACTGGTCTTAGATGGCAAAAGGGTGCGGAATACAAGAATCTACATTTAGTTGGTCGAGGACTACTTATTATATACATTTTAATAAATACGTTAAACTACAATTAAAATGCTTTAAATATTGAATGCACCGATATTAATATTAGTATTTTATTAAATATCAATCATTAATTAATATAGAACATAATAATCAGCAACCGGAAGTATTGCCAATTTTTTTTAGAAATTGTATATTGTTAGGGAGGCAGCATTACTTAGTTGCACCAGTCACCGGCTTTCGTGTTATCAGTAGTGCTCCTTCTATATAAAGTATTATTCTAAGCCCTTAGTCATCTTAGTCATTGGTCCACTCAACAGGCACATCATGTGAGGCCACGTGCAAAAGGCTCACAAGTCATCTTGACTTCAATTAGTTATATTTTCTCTTAGACTTTAAAAAAACAGAAAAAGCACTTATGTTGAGGCTTTTTTACTAAAAATTGAAAAGAATTTCAGGCTATCACATTAATGATTTTGACTTGAAAGTGTGAGTCAAGATAGTATGCCTTATCATTAGTTGTAAACAAATAGAGCAATGCATGAGCGTTATACATTGTGTTCATTCTAAGCATTTTTCATTTTCTCCTACCAAGCCTGTGCCTCCAAAACCCATTAGCAATGTGGACTTCTCAATTAATATATTCCAAAAAAAAAGTTGACTCCTAAATTTTGAAGTGTTAAAGGAATGATGCAGAAAATTAACCGCCTTGGATATTGAAACATCTGAGGCCCTTGACTCGAGTCTTTTAATCCCCCCCTCCCCCTTATTAAGGGCATGTTGTAATCCATACAAATTTTTATTCTTGTCAATCTAATAATGTTTTTTACTGGTTTTGTTCTGTTTCTAGAGGCACCTGGTGGTTGATGAAATTTAATTAAAAAAAAAATGTATTTTGTTGTTAAAATAAAAAGTGTGTAATTTTTAATGTCGAGGTGCCTCTTCATCGCAAATTTTGATTCAAAAAGATAAAATGGTGAGCGTCCCATTGATAATGTTGGCCTAGTTTTATAGTAACTTAGTTTTTAGTGTTTTGTAATGTATGCTTGTCTTTTTATTTATTTGTTTCTTTATTTATCTAGGGCTATGAAATATGACATTTATTCCGTTATATTCTTATTTTTTACCCTTAAAAAATTTTAACCTAATATTTCAATTATTTATTTTTCTTGTTAATCTTTTTAGCTAGGGCTATCAAATATGGGAATTATAAATTCGACCTATATGAAAAATTAAGAACATTGTAAATATTTTTTTAATAATTAACTACTTATAAATAATTTACATTTTCAGTTGTACCATCGGAATAAAAAGTGAAATTTAAAGACATGTTGCCACTTTATTTAATAAACTGCGTAGGCTTCTGCGGTTATTGTCATGAAGATTTAGGTATTCCGGTGGTGACTGCGACAATGTAGGTGAAGAATCCGACGTTTGGCTTCCACTGTGGGAGGCATCTTCAGGGATGTAGGACATCATGGATAGAAACACAATGCTCTACAAAAATGAACTCCAACCAGTTCAGTTTTGTAGAGCATTGTGTTTCTATTCTATCCATGATGTCCTACATCCCTGAAGATGCTTCCCACAGTGGATGCGAAACGTCGAATTCTTCATCTAAATTGACGCGGTCACCACCAGAAGACCTAAATCTACACTTTATTTAATTTAAATAGATAATTTCAGATGCACCGGAATTGAATCCTTAAAAAATGAATTAAAATTTTGTCCCAGACTTGCAAAGAGGCATCTACCTCTTTTAAGTAAATAGTAATGGTAAATTTGAACTCTGAGGGATGTATTTATTTATTGGTTTTATTTATTAATCTGGTTTTCCATATAACGATATAAATGAGTAACATTTTTTAAAACTTAAGAACCAGTTGTTCAGAATGACCATGAAAGGAGTCCATCGTAATAGAACGAAAGAATAAAAAGTCTGTCCACAGATAAAGATTTTATTAAAAGTAAAGCAGAGCGCTTTTGACCTAACAAGAGGTCATCATTAGTGCCTATTAAACAAATAAGACAAAAAATGTCAAAACAAAACGTATACATAAAATACCAAAGCACACAAATAAATTACAGGAATGGATTGATAAATAAATAAAATATATTTATATTTTATTTTATTTATTTATCCATCCATTCCTGTAATTTATCTCTTTGTTTTGGTATAATTTGTAATTTTATGTATACTTTTTGTTTTGACATTTTTGTCTCATTTGTTTAATAGGCACTGATGATGACCTATTGTTAGGTGGAAAGTGCTCTGCTTTACTTTTAATCAAATCTACAACTGTGGAGAGACTTTTTATTCTTTTGTTCTATTAAGAACCAGTATTACATTAGGGCTACTTTTAACAACGTTAAAATAAAATTTAAACTGGTTCACAAATTATAATAAATTAATATTTACATTAGTATTTAATGACTAATTGAGTATTAATTAATAATATGACTTAATATTAAAACATCCAGGAGTTTTGCCAACATAGTTAATAAAAAATTGTATGTTATTCGTGTAGCAGCCCTAGTTAAGACCCCCAAATAACTGGCTTGACTGTTGTTAGGAATATTCCTTCCACATCTAGTATTAATCTATAAAATTATAGATTTTATAGTTCATATTTATCTATCTGTTTTTTAAACCTGACTAGGATTCAATTACTTAGTATTTACAATTAAGGGTTTTTATTTATTTATTAATTATTTTATTTGATTTTCATTATTAGATTTATTACTAACTTTTATTGTTTCATAAAAATTTTTCTTAATTTATCATTTTTTTTTTTTGCCAAAAGCATTCTTATAATTTTTTTTACTTTATGTTTTTGGCTAGAAGAGGATGATGGTGAAAACAATATTTTCTTTTTAAATTTGTTTTTTTTTATTAAATTATTTTTATTTGAAAGCATGAGAATGAGTGGGATGATAAATCAGTCTGTTGTTTGATGGTTTAATTGACTTATCATAATAACTATTTCAAGAACACGTTTCTTAAAACTGTTAGAAATCATAATAGTTCTTATATTTTGGTTAGGATTATGGATTTAATAAAGATGTAAGATGGGATTTCAAGCCCAACATACACTTCAACCAAAATTAATATAATAATTAATACATTACTATTTATATAAATAAATAATACTATATTAATAATAAATAATTATTACTAAATATTATTAATTTGTATTAATATAATTAAATAATACTAAATTAATTATTAATAATAAACAATTATGACTATATATAATTAATATAATTAAATATGACTATATAATAATTAATTAGGAATAGTAGTAATGAAGACAGCAGTCCTAGTTTTGTTAGAATAATTTATTTCATCAGAGCTTTCGCACAAGCGATGCTTGACATCCTCAGTGAATCTAATAACAAGTAAACAAAACCATAAACCAATTACAAAAAAACAGAAATAAAAAATACAATCCTAACAAGGCAAAAAAACAATTCAAAACAAGTGCAAGTTAATATTAAAATAATCATAGTCCAAACTTACAATAACAATAAAGTAATTTACAAATAAGTAATAGTTGCACCACTACATATATAAAACAACAGTTAAGAGCATCAAACCAAAAGTTAATATCAAAAAAATGAGTCCACTACAACATTTAAGAAAAAAATGTTATTTAAAAACAAGAAACAGCTGATGGATTCAACAGGTGGGTATAAGAAGTGAAGGGGAAAAAGGCGATAATTATTTCAAATTTAAAATATTAGCATATTTTAAAGTCCTGTTTTTTATTCATTGTATTAGTATCAGATTTTATATATAGCATTTCTAGAATTTTCCGTTTGTTTGTGTGTTTTTCTGAATGGAGGATAATGTTTTCATTATCTGCTTTATGTTTTCTATTAGTCATATGTGCTGCTATTGCTGAATTCTTTTGATTATTATCTGCAATACGGTTGTGTTGTTTTAATCTGTTTAGGAAAGTTAGTGATGTTTTCCTGGTATATGTTTTGTTGCTGTATCGATACAAATTATATAAATAACATTTGAGCGGCTATTAAATGGCTATTAAATGGTATGGGATCTTTAGTTTTGGTAACGGGATTTGAAGTTGGATGAATTTTATTGGGCTATTTTTACGTTAAAAGGTTTAAACAAATCTGATCTGTTTAGTTGAATTACCAAAATAAAGGACTGAAGCATAATTTTTAAAAATTGTTATTAGCATTGGATATTGATGTGTTTGATTTAGATTTTTGAGCTGGAGTTGTAGGGTAAATTGAGTTTGGAGTGTGGGGCCTAGTAATATTTTTATTAAAATTAGGTGAAGACCTAATCTGTGTTGAGGATAGAATAGGGTTAGAAGAGGATGTAATATTAAGCGAAAAAGAAACATTAAGAGTAGTAGAAGGCAATATGTTAGAAGCAGGTGCACTGCTATTATTGTTATTTAGCTGTTATCTTTAAAATCTTTTAAAAGTTGGTTTATTTAATAAAGAGTTTATTATTTGTTTATTAAATGAACACGGACTGCTGTCTTGATTATTATTTTTCCTAATTATGATTTAAACTTAATTCTTAAATATATAATAATTATTAATAATAAATAATTATGACTATATATAATTTATATGTATTAATATAACTCAATACATACTTTTAACTTTTGAGGAACTGGTTCTGAATATACTAGTAGAATGAGCGTGAATGGAGTCCATCATAAATAATAAAAGAAAGGAAGTCTCTCCACAAAACAAAACTTTATTGGCAAAGCGCTTTCAACCTAACTAGAGGCCATCATCAGTGCAAAACCGTTGAGATGTTAAAGAAGTAGAGAAGTGAGTCTATGTTTTCTTATTAGGTATTAGAGTCAGACTCTAATACCAGAATCTAAGAAAACATAGACTCACTTCTCTACTTCTTTAACATCTCAACGGTTTTGCACTGATGATGGCCTCTAGTTAGGTTGAAAGCGCTTTGCCAATAAAGTTTTGTTTTGTGGAGAGACTTCCTTTCTTTTATTATTGGTTCTGAATGTTATAGCAAATAATATAAATACTCTACATAGTATTAGTACTCAAAATTTAGTTTTTAGGGGTCCCACTAGTATTCAGGAGAGCAAAACTAAACTGTGCTATGTATAGTTGTTATGGGCATCGGGATTGCAGCAGATCTGTGAGCTCTGATTGGTTCCCGCAAATACTTCTTGGCGGAAACACACTCCTATCAAAGGTCCAAATAAATGACCAAGGGTGGTTGTTAATCAACCCATTTGACTGACTAAATTGCCTGCTGAGGAGGTTCTGGTGATAAATTTTAACAAGCCAAAATTATCAGTGTTGTCAATATTTATTTTTTTTAATTATATTTATTAGGTATTTTATAAAATATTTATATATAATTAATACCACAGAAGTATATCATATTTTTATTACAAACCAGCTAAGAAATAATTGTTTGCCAGACTAAAAGCCTCAAAATTTACTCAATAACCTGCAACCTCCTCTCATTAATTTCTCCTCCTAGTGAGGTATGAACAGTGAGTATGACAATAAACTTGTCATAGAATTTAAATTTAAAGTCATGAAAATACAATTTTAATTTCTTTGTATCCTCTGTCCATTTTGGAGGTATGATATAATTATTGGTTGGTGGTATCCAAGAAATGTGAAACAAGTTTAAGCAACATAATATAATAACTTAACACAATATAATTGTGCGAGAGACACCTAGGAAATGTAACAAGCAAAATGCAATGCTACATCTGGGAACTGTTCTATCATTTGTCATTATTGATGGCTGAACATAATGTCATGTCCCTCTCGACGTTACGAAACAGAGTGGGACATGACATTATGTCGAGCCATCAATATATGACGAATGTCAAATGATGGAACAGTTTACAGATGTAGCATTTTTGCTTGTTACATTTTCTAGGTGTGTCTCACACAATTATGTTGTGTCAACTATTCCTGTTTTGCAAAACTCGGTAGTATCAAATGATATATAATAACTTATGTTACATAACGTAATTTTAATATGTGATCAGTCTTTTTTACTGTCTGAAAACCAGATTTTATTATTCATGTAGCCTTATGTTAATCATTCTTTACCTAGTATTACTGTAGTAATACCAGGTATACAAATATAGAGATATAAGTATGTAGAGATGCTAGTGTATAGTTATGTGCTATTGGGCTATTAGACTAAGGTTATTGTGTTAGACCTGCCTATTTTCCCTCCCTCTTGATTTTAATTATTACATTACATTATACATTGGTTACATCAATGTGATTTTTATAGCCTTAAGGAGTTTAAGAAAAGGCTGTGAATAATATACAAAAGATAGTGTGTATAATTATAGCATAACCATATTACAACCTCTAATAGCATATCCTTAGTACTATAAACAAAAAAATTTATCACGACAATTGTGATGAAAAACAATAATTTACAAAGCAATTAACAATAAAATACCTAAATCTCATGAATAAAAAAATAAATTGAATCAAAGTAGTTATAAGAAAATTTGCTATGAGTAGTTCTTTTATCTACTTCATTATTTTTTTTTTTCATTTATTATATTTAGGTATGTCTATTGTTCATGTCCTTATATAATTCTTTAAAATTAGTTTGCACTATGTATTAATAAATAGCATAGCCTTATCATTCAAGATTTTCCTCACTGACATCTCTATCTGTTATATCTCAATGTACATTAACTGTATTTTTTTTCAAATTGATTATCTATTTTTTACCAATTTTTTAACCGAATATTGTGTAATGTACAGATGTTGAAGATGTTAAATACGTAATTAACTATGACTACCCCTCATCATCTGAAGACTATGTTCATCGTATTGGAAGAACAGGTAGATCACAGAACCGGGGTACTTCTTATACATTCTTCACACCTTCCAATGCCCGTCAAGCCAAGGACCTCATATCAGTTTTGACTGAAGCTAACCAGAATTTGAATCCAAAGTTGTTGGAATTAGCGGAAATGGCCAAATCTGGAGTTTTTGGAAGACGTAAGTATTACAAATATTTTTACTTACAATTTGTGTTATAAATTAGATTGTTTCTACTCAGTAGATGAGTTTTTAACTTCTAAATTATTATTCTTTTTCTTTTGATTCTGACTATTGTCATACCCTGTTAAGGGTCCTCTACAATGAAAATTTTATCTAATATAATCTAATCTAATCTAATCTAGATTTTCATTAGTAGCAACCTTGTGCCGTTACAGTTATTGGGATAACAAGGGAGGGAAGAAAGTTTCCCTGACTTGAGGTAAGTTTTTCTTTGTAAAGGAAAGGCTGAGGGATTTTAAATTAGTTTAACGGCAAAGCCTGAGGGTCAAAATAAACTAAGAATTTAAATTTTCTCTCCGTGTTGTGTATTAAATTTTACCTACAACTTATATTCAAATCGTATCAAATAATATCAATATTCATTTGTCAAAAATAGTATCTAAACCATAATAAATAGAAGGCTTTATTGAGAGTATAAATTATATTTTTTGTCAAAAATTTAAATAATTTAAAAAAAAGACTCAATTTTCATATGGATGTAGACGAATTAGGATAGTTGAGCTGGTCGAGTAAAGTGGGGCAATGAGTGATTAAAGTAATCAGACACTGCACTATCCCCACTTTGATTTCCTATCTAACTGACCAATGTAAATGTCAGTCTGAATTTGCTCTGTTTATGTGCACCAAGCTTTTTATGACTAGCGAAATGGCCCGTACATGCATTTTCATTTTATATCCCTAGGGATTTAAAAGGGCCAAGGGACTAACATATACATATAAAAACTATGGAACAAGTTTCTTGGTAGATCTAATTAACGATTCTAAAATCTTGATTAGCTATTGGACCAGCTTAACCCAAACCTTAAAGAACGTTCTTATTCCTTTAATAATAAAATAATTCTACATCTGAGGTATTCCATTGGATTGTTCTCGCATTTGCTGTTAAAATGATTTTTTAAACCTTCTTGTTAGCTGCTGTTATTTATTGTTCTAAAATGGCATTATTTTGGGCTGAAATAAAATTGGAAAAATCTTAAACACTTCCTCTCTTTTCTCATTTTCAGGGATATGTTTGTATGAGTTAGTTATTTTGCAAATTTAACTCTTTAAGCTTTAATTCAATCTTTTAATTTTAACAGCGTCCAATAGGAGGGACAATAGACCAATGAAAAGGGACTTTGATAGGGACACTAGAGGAGGAGGAAGAGGTGGCAGGGAGGACAGAGGCTTTGGTGACAGAGGTGGATTTGGGGACAGAGGTCGTGGAGGATTCGGTGACAGAGGTCGTGGAGGATTTGGTGACAGAGGCCGTGGAGGATTTGGTGACAGAGGAATGGGGGATAGAGGAATGGGAGACAGAGACAATTTTGGAGGAAACATGGGTGATAGAGATAGGAGTGGTGATAGACCTCCCAGGAGGAGTAGGTTCGACGAGGGACCTCCGAGCAATGGAAATAATGACGGACCACCTTCATTAATGAGCTTAGACATTGGGAATTTCAGTGGAGGTGGTGGTAGAGGAGGAAGAGGAGGCTTTAGTGATAGAGGAGGTTTCAATGATAGAGGTGGCTTTAATGATAGAGGCGGATTTAGAGATAGAGGTGGAAATAGAGGAGATAGAGAAGAATTTAATGATAGAGATAATAATAGAGACAGTAATAGAGGTTTTGGAGATAGAAGAGGTGGTAGGGGTGGTGGAAGAGGAGGTAGGAACGATGGACCTCCCAGAGATTTCTCCGAGCAAGCAAATAAAAGATCTAGTATGTCCAATGGAACTGCAACGGGTCCTAAAAGATCTCGCTTTACTGATGCTGAACCAAGTGATACTTCTAATCAACAACAACCTGCCCAACAGAATTATAACAACCAACAGCAACCAGCTTATAATAATAATCAACAACAGAATTACAATTATGGGCAATGGGGAGGAGCTCAAGCACAAAATTCATCATCCTATAGTCAGCCTCCTCCCCCACCCCCTAACTCGACTCAAACACCTCAGCAGACTTACCAGCAGCAATACCAACAATATTATCAGCAGTATCAGCAACAGAATCCGCAAGGTAAGACCGATTACACGCAACCTCCTCCGGCTGCTACTCAACAGACTCAACAGCTTACTCAGCAGCAGCAACAGTGGAATCAACAATATTATCAGATGTATCAGCAGTATTATCAGCAACAAATGCAGCAGATGCAAGCTGCTCAGACTGCTGCAACTACTCAGCAGCCGACAACACAATAATAAGCAACTCTTGAAATCTTTTCTGTTTATTCAGCTGCTTAGCAGTGATTAATACAGTAATGAACAGCAGGGATAAGCTGTTCAGCTGCCAACACACTGTAACAGCTGTAGTTGCAGCATTCTTTACATTTTTCTGTACAGTGCGGGGCTGTAATTCTTATAGATTTTTATTTGAATTTCTTTTGAATAAACATAACAAGTAAACTGTTATTCAAACATTTTTTCCTATTTTCTTGATTAATTAATGAATAATTATTCTAATAATTAATAAATTAAAAGTTCTGTATTATCTTTTGTCTGTCCGAGATAAGCGATGGTTATGCCACTCCTTTAATGGCTCATATTTTGTCACTTTTTGTTTTTGTTAACATTCCTTTTCTTACACCTTACTTTATTAATCATACTTATATTTGTTATCAATGTTGGGTGATCAATGGAGGAACGTTTTATTTGAGTTAAAATTACAAATGTTTGTAACATAATAATTCAATAATATGACATTATTATTTGCTTGCATAATTATTTCATTTAATGACTAGATTACTTAATTTATTATTTTTTTTTAATTAAAAATTATAATTATTTTAAGAATATTATATTTGCTGTATTTGCGGAACATTGAAGGGTTTTTTCGCCTTTTAGGTATCAAAATTAAAGAATGCATTGCCCAACATTGATTGGTATCTATGCTTTTTGCTTGTAAAGCTTTAAAAATAAAACATCAAGTAATTGCAAATACCAAACTTTCTATGTATCTATCTAAAATTAATTATATATTATTGCCCACATGGACTTATTAAAGTTTTATATTCTATTTACGATGTTTGTCATATTAACTTTCCCTAATGGATTTTACTGAAAATAAAATTTTAGTGAGATCTGTCCTTTCATTATTACACAGTGACTACAATCTTACAATACTCTTTCTGATGAAACCCTGGTACCCTGGTTGGTTAGAGTGGTAACACTGATTGTGAGCATCATGGTTAAACCTCAAATTATATTTTCCCTTAATCAATCTCTCTATTGATTCCTTTATTTTTGCTATTTTTGTTATATTTCTTTTCCTGTGATTTTTTTTTTTTACTTTTCTTTGTATTCTATGCAAATGAATGTTAATAGAGAAGTATTGGTTTATAGTGTTTATCTATTTAAGCCAAGCTGAATTAGGTATATTTTTATCATTATTTTGTGTTATGTTTATTAATTAAGGTTGAGTAAAATTGTATCTACTTTTTTTTAATAGTAAAAAGTAAAATTTGTTCTAAAAAAGATCTAAATATAAATGTTAAATGATATAAAGCAATATTTTTTGGTAGAGAAAAATGTTTATATGACTTATGACACAGGGTGTACTGAAATCAACTGTGCTTTTTTATAGCACCAATATAATATTTATGTCTATATACTTTTTTTTAATCCTAGACAATACAACTGAATTGCGGTTTCATTGCAATGTAAGAAGTTTACAAGTATTGGATTCTCTTTTGAGAATCCAATACTTGTTAACCCAATAAAGACACCCTTCTTTATTAAGAAGGGCGTCTTTATGTTTACTAACAAAAGATTGTGACTTATTTTGCCAATTTTTTTTTTTTTTAAACTAGATTTTTACTAGGTTCAAGCAAAGTAAATAAATGAATTAATGATTAATAGTTTATTTTATTATAAAAAAAAACTGGATTCAGGGCCCTGAAAATATGTTATTGTTCTCTTTTGGCACTCCCTGTGTATGAGGTTTTTATAGAAATGACTCAAAATTTATCGAAAATTGCTTAACCTTATTTTTTTTCTTTTTCTTAATAGGATTGTAAAAATTATATTTCTTATGTATTTAATTATGTATACTATAATATATTCTTTTTTAAATTAATTAATGGTGTTTCTTATATTTTTAAGTTAGCTAGAAACAGTTCTTAACTTAACTTGCAAATTATACCCTTACTAAATCAGGCACCTTTGTGCATAGAGATATATTACTAGAGGGGACATAGCCTATCTCAATACATTGATAGGCTTGAAACATCCTTATGGGCATAGAGATATATTACTATAGGGAGCATGGCCTATCTCAATACATTGAGAGGCCTGAAACATTGTTTTGGGGCTCTAAGTAACCCTATTGAACCCCCCTCCAAGAGTGATTTAAGGTTATAATAAATCAAATGTTTTTCAGTTTTTCACACATTTTTGTGCTATGATTTTTATTTTAAATGTTCTTGTATGAAATTAAATGAAATTTTGTTCTTATTTGATCATTTTAATAGTTGAAGGGGGTTAAGTTAATTTTTCAAAATTGAGTCTATACAGAGCAAAGTCTCTGTCTAGAGACATTCTGAATGCTTCTTCCCAAACAGTACCACCAGATGATCTTAAATTCAAAATGGGTAAATCCAGCTTTGGTTTTATCTGGTTTCTTTTTGATCAGAAGCCGGAGATACAAGGTTTAATCTTATCACATCTGTAAGGAATCAAGGACTCAGCCAAAATTTCTCTTGTACATTTATGTAAAGTCAATTAGTGTCTTGTTTTGGAGAACGTAATTGTATCACATATTTGTATAGAAGAAGCACTAGTCCTTAAACACTGTGGAATTCTACTGATAACATGGAATCTGGTTTTATAGTGGTCTTTTTGTTCTATAAATCTCCCATTAATGAAGAAAGATCATTAATGATGAGCATAATTTAGCTACTTAGGTTAAAGAAATTTACTAAATTCAAAATGTTACTGCAACAATATGGCTGCACCAAAGAAGGTAAAAATCAGGTTTTTTTTTCTTCTTACAATAGAGTATATGCATTTTTCCAAAAAAAAATGCTCATAAAATGATTAAATGTGTTTAAAAAAACAATAATTTATTTTTAAATAGTCGAAATAAGCATTTAAAGAAGAGGAGAGGGGAAATGGGTGAGAGAGTGGGGTGAAAACGGAACATTCTAATGGTTGGGTTGTTAAAGGGACAGATGGGAGTTTTAGTTAGAAATATTGTAAGGTCAACAGTTGCTGCTTGTTCAATAGAATGTAAAGAAGACTAAAACAAAACAATTCCGTGTTCCAGGTAATACAATGCCTAAGGAACGTGATGAATACAGCTGTCAGTATCATCTTGTTGACAGTATAGAATAAATTCTATGAGTGTTGCTCTAGTGAATATTGTATTGTATAGTCAAGGCCGTTTTCCCGCCAAGAGAACATGTTTTAATATATTTCTCGTTTTTTGCTGTATCATCAAAAGTATAAGTTTTTTTTAATATTTTACAGGGTGTTCTTTTATATGACGTACTTATAGATAATGCAATAAAAAAATTGTGCAAATACTCTATTATTGTGCTTAACAGTTAAAATCAGTGACATCATTTTGTGATAATTTGACATGGAAAGACCAGATAGTAATACTTTGTACTTCATCTGTAGAAAGAAACACCTGTATTTCTATGAGGTCATCTCAATTTCCGCCACAAATTATTTGCGGTAACCAATGAGAGTCCAGAGGTCTCCTCCAATCCATGTGCGTTAGTCTACTAGATATACCAGCACAGCAGTCTGATGTCATAAATTTTCCTCTATTTTCAATTTCCATCTAAATTTTTGATAAAATTGTAGAGCTTATTTTTATGTGGAAACAAAAACAAAATTTTCTGTCAATTTGATTTATTATAAAAAATTAAAAATACATATCTAATGTTAACAAACAAGTTACAACTTAAATTTTATAATTTTAAAAAATTGTCCATAAAATATAAATACATACATTAATCTAAAATAATACCAACAAATTAATTTTATTTGAAAGTTTTTTTTCATAATATATGCCTTTTAAATAATATCAACAAAATCATTTGCTATATAACTTATTTAATTATAATTATAAAGAAAATATTATACAAATAAGGATAAATATGTCAATTACAATTCCTATTAATTAATTTATTTAAAACTAAACTTTAAAAAGTGAATAAACTAAACTAAAATGTTTTAAAAAATATTTAGCTAAAGTAACTTAATATAATATCATACATGAGTTCTAGCTAGGGAGTCATTAATATATGAATGAATAATATAAAGTCTCCTCTATAAAGTTTAATATATACACAGAACCAGGTTTCTCACTTTCAATCATAGTAGTGAAACATGATGGAAGGTATTGAGAGATTGACGTGATGTTTAGTCAAGTGGTCTGTGGCAAAGAACATATAGATTTCAGAAAGATAGTCCATAGATTTATTGTTTTGGCCAGGAAAGGTTAGTTCCTAAGCCAGTTAACAGGAGCGCTAGTGTGTAATTTGGTAGTTTCACTATCCAACTACGAGAATGCGCCACTGTCGTCTTATTTTCAGCAAACTACTTCTGGCACAAAACTGATTAATCTAAATAATTGCTTTATATAATAATGACGAATTTTAAGTAAATACTCATGTCGTTATAATGGTAATAACAAATAATTTAGTAGTGCTCACATAAAAAAGTGGGAAGTATGTTATGGTAAGGAGAGTTAGTTTTAGAGCTGCCACTTGATGCCAGCACTGATTTCACCCCCACTTTCTGTCTGACTCTCTTATATACTATTATATTCTTTGGGTCTATGTTGCTTAAGCATAAACCACTTATCTCAAACATGACATCTTCATTTATCTTATGGGTTGAGTTGTGGAGGGTTATGATAAGAAGAATTAAAACTAAACCAGTCTGTAACTTTCCTCTCACTGTAAATTTGCTGCCAACTAGTAACAAATCTAGCTTTCGACCAATAATGGCCATTATCATTGCCCATTTTATTATATTATCATGAAAATTCAAAAGTAAAACAAGTTTGTACCATTAGGCTTGGTAGTAAATAATTGATCTACTTTTATTTTTTCACCACCACTGATTATGGCTATTAACAATTAAAAGTTAGCTATGTCACTAGTTAGTTGTAATAAGTGGAAGGGACCGAGTCCGGTAGCTCAGTGGTAGAGCGCTCGCCTTTCGACCTGGAGGTCGAGGGTTCAAATCCAGCCGGGGGAGGACCTCAATATGAGGTTATCCCTTGTACCGTACAATCGGGAGGTCTTGAATTCAAGGCCGGCCAACCCAGCCAGGGTTTTACGTGGTTTCCTTGGCTACTAACACGCAAATGCGGGGTTGGATCTAGTTTCATCTGAGACAAGTCTGGATCCACGTTTCCGTTGTCTCCAGCTCACGAAAAGTTAATGTTCTGCGGGCTGGGGGAGATGAAGGTCGGAAAGATATACTGAGCCTTTGTATGTCCGAAAACTTAGTCAGTGAAAGTGATGGCGGCGACACGAGTAACGTAAGTGACTAGGAACAAAGTGCTCGGTTCTTGAAGACAGACGTCTCCTAATAGCACTGCGGAGCTTTGACTTTCAGGTCAGGGCTATAGAATGAGTTTGTGCACGCTGACCTCTGGGTTCTGGGTCCTTTGTCGGGTGGCGCTGGACTGGCCAGAGCGGTGAGCCTAGCTTGGAGTCTGGTGATGCTAGTGGAACTGATGAGATTGGTGAGACTGGAAGGACGAGGTCAAGTGAGACTAATGTGATCAGAGGAGCTAGTAAGACTAGATGAAACAAGCACACAGTGAACTAGTAGTCGGCGCTAGCCAGAGCGGTGAGCCTAGCCAGAGTCTAGCTGGTCTAGATGAACTAGGCACACGGTGAACTAGTCGCAGACACTAGCCAGAGCAGTGAGTTTGGATAGAGTCTGGTCGGGCTGGATGAACTGGACACACTGTGAACTGGTTATATGTGCTACCATGTACGGAGGGGGCTTCCTGGATGATTGGATGTGCACAAACTCAGGGGCTAATGTTGAGTGAGATTTGAGTGAGGGGAAAATGCTAAATGACCCTACGGGTTAAAGCGTAAAAAAAAAAAAAAAAAAAAAGTGGAAGGACAAAAATTAGTTAAGTTTTATTTCTTCATTTCCTCCTGGCACTGTCAAGTACGGAACCTGGCTCTGTCAATATATTAAACTTCGTACCGGAGAGAATATTTTACTCTTTGTCATCGAGTAACTTATTTTTATTAAATTAAAATTATTTTGATTGTTTTTGCAAATTTCACCTGAAAATGCCTCTGATGAGGTTGGTTTTTTTAAATGAAAACTTAACTCATTTCTGTTGCCTGTAGTAGGGTAGGTGTTTGTCTGGTGCAGGTATTGACACTAAAGTTGTGCCTAATATATACTTTTTCTCATTTTTACCATAGGTATATTAGAAAAGTATTGAGTTTGCATTAAAATACAAAAATAAAATAAAAGTAAAACACAGAAACTAAGATTGGACTTAACATGTCTGTTTTTCAGACTGAATTATTTTTACCAAGCAGTGTGTTGTATGTGTGTTATCATCTTAGTAGTCCAAAATCCAGGCCTAAAAAATGTGCCTCATTTTGTACTACTTCAAACCATTTTTTTCAGAAGGAAAAGCATCTGCTCATCCAGAGTGGAGCACTTCATATGATTGCTCTAGCATTAGAAAATATTGCTCAAATATTAGAAAATTGCACAAATTCCAGTTTACTTGCAATAAGTGGTTCCCTGTGGGTCATGTGCTAAACATGAAGACAAATTTTTTTAAAGCTGATAACATTTCATATAAAATAGTGTTTTTTTCGTCAAAAAGGGGTAATACATCTAAAGTTATGACATTTGTTAAATGGCCAAGAAAATTCAAAAAAGCCAATATTTTTCCAAAGAAATTCACTGACTTTGCATAAATTAACCTCTTTTCGGTGTTTTTGAAAGTGCCATAACTTTGTTTGCAGTCATCCGATTTTGATGATTAAACACACGTTAAACAGAAAATTATATTGCTTTAAAAAAAATGTTTTCTTCATGTTTTGCACACAGCCCACAGGGAACCACTTATTTCAAGATAACTGAAATTAGTGCGATTTCATAAAATTTTGAGCATGCTGAATATGAAGCACCACTCTGAATAGGCTGACTATGTTTTTTCTTCATAATTTAAGGTATATTTTCATAAATTTTTGGTTCGAAGTAGAACAAAATTAGTCACATATTTTCAGATCCGGCTCTTGGACTATAGATTCCAGTGTTGTTTATGATAGAGAGTTTAAACTTGGTACAAATATCAATCTTTAGGGGTAGATGGACTTTCCATAAAATAATTTTTCTTTGGTGCCATAACATTTATTATGCCTGTTTGAGTCTGCAAATATTCATTAAAGTTTTGCCTTTGAGTGTCAGCCATAACCGTGCACTATAACTCTTGAGGTTTAACAACTGCCTGGTAAGAGGGTATACTATCACAGATGAGCTGAGTGAGTAAAAAGGTATGTTTCAACAAGAGTCTCATTTAGGGTTCTTATTTAGGTCCCTAAATTTTTTCTTTATTATTTTTTTTTAAAGGCACACTTGTGAATTTTATAGGTGAAAGTTTTTGTATCTTAATATTTTGGGGGAAAAATTTAATATAACTTATCGAAGATTTATTTGATTGATTGAACAGTAGTAAAAACTTCATAATCAAAAACAGTGAAGTTATATTCTCCCATGAGAACTGTGCATGAGGAATTCTCTCCGTCATATGAATGAGGTAAATTTGAATAACTCTCCATGTTTGAGTTGCAGTAGTTTGAGATAAAGAGATCCGCACCGGCTCCAAATATCGGACCACAGCTGAACAAATAAAAAAATATTAGTTTCATGCAGTGTCATAAGCTCGTAATATATGTACTAACAGTTAAAGAAAAAAAAAGGCAAAAATAAAAACTAAACATACCACAATATTTGACATTACACAATAATCAACTACCAATAAGATTATGGAGGAGGAAGGTAGAGCCAATGGAAAACTACAGTCTATCGACTACTTTAAAAATCTTGACAGGTCTGTTTAGGCACCGCCGATTCTAAAAAAAAATTCCCTACATGAAGGGAGCGGAAAATAAATTGTAAACAAATCAGTTTATTTTACTCGTGTTTTCTTGGCGATGTTTTTTTAAATTTCTTTTGTGTAGTTTTATTTTATAATATCATTTTCATCATTAATTAGAAAGTAGTTTTCAAAACGATGTAAACAAAAGAAGAACCACAAATGAAGTAAAAGATTGCCGGGAAGGAGGTTATTTCCCTACAGCGGTTATGGTAGTAGGGATTTTTTTCTCTTTCAAGTAAGGGGTTAGCAGCGGCTTTTCTGATTGGTCAATTCTTAAAATGCTTATGAACTTTTTTCTGCTTTGTTTTTGATTTTTTTTGTACTTGTATTTTTTTTGTTGTAAGATTCATATTTTTTTGTACTATTCATTTGTATTTTTAAGTGGAAATAAAGAATTTATTTATTTATTTAACTTGGGGATTTTTAAAAAACGATGGACTGTAATGCTGGTAAATGAATGCGAAGCTGCAAACGGTGATATAAAAATCAAGGCTCTGACCCCATGAACTTGTGACGGGGTGTGAAGGGTAAAAGGATACTTTAAGCAAAGTTGTGAATGATCCTTGTTGTTGAGTGGCACCAAATGAGTGTTGGGGGAATATATGAGCTCAAAGCAATTATAGAAAATCCCTGGACAGCAAAAGGGCCAACACTGTGTATAAGTGGCAAAGGTATGACGCACTGAGGTCTCACTATGGCTTGGGGCTCAAGACTTCCTTAAATATTACTTCTAATATTTGCTTTTAGTTTCCGGAGTGCCAAAAAGTAACGTGAAACACATTTAAAGCAAGTAAGTTTAAATGTAAGTTATAAAAACTCAATTTTTCTTAACTGTCCAATTTTTGTATGCTTAATATACAAAATAATTAAGTGTTCATTAATTTATTTTACTAAAAGCTTTAATAAATATACTCACTCAGGATGATAGCATATAGCAAATGGTTTTTTTACTATATCATACTTGGTGGGTGGAATATCTTGAGTATTAGTAAGTGTGAATAGAAATGCCCTTTCTGACGGAATATAGTGCCCTTTAGTGTTTGATTTGGACCATCCAACATCGCTAAATCCTCCACAAACTTGACCTCTGCTCCCCTATATAACAAAAAAAACTATAAATCACTGGTGAAATTTTAGCATTTCAACACAAGAGAGAGAAACCACTTCCACAAAATTGAATAAATATAAGCAACTTTTGATCTATGTCATTAACATTTTCATTTAATCCATACCATAATAATAGTGTAAGTAGGTGCAATGCCGTCACAGTGTCTATGGAAAGCCTCGGCTGAATATCCATGGCTGGATGCTCTGTATATTAACCTCCAGGATTGTTTAGGCGAGCCATACCAGCTATTAAGAACTCTTTGTAATGATGTCTTCTCCTGAAACATATTATAGTGAATGAGACTTAGTTTAGAGCACACAAGATACTAAATTTTATTAGATTTAACAAACTATATATTCCACTACTTACACATAGCATATTCATGTTTAATGAAGCTAATTCACGCAAAACAAAATTCTAATCATAACTAATGAAATTTAGGCCCGTATTCAAACGTTAACATTTTCCTAACATTTTCCTAACATTCTCCTAACTTTTTCCTAACATTCTCCTAACTTTTCCTAACATTTTCCTAACTTTTTCCTAACATTTTCCTAACATTTTCCTAGCTCCTAGCATTCTCCTAACGTTCTCCTATCGTGTTTTAAAAGTCTTTTAGAGGCTTCGCATGATTTTATTTAGTAAGAACCTAAGGTAGTTATGTCAAAAAGTGATACCATTGTAAGTAACGTAATATATCGCAAAATATCAATGTTATTAACTTATTACCTGGATTTACGACACACTTTGTCATAAACAACAATGCAGCCTTCCTTTGGCGAATGTTAAATATATTAGAAACTTTATTTACTTATGTTTTCAGTAAACAGTAGAGTTAATACAAATACAATGTTCAATTATTGTAACAGCTTTCATAAATAATAACATTGATATTTTGCAATATATTACGTTATTTACAATGGTATCACTTTTTGACTTAACTACCTTAGGTTCTTACTAAAAAAAATCATGCGAAGCCTCTAAATGACTTTTAAAACACAGGAACGATCATTTAAATTTCGTGGCTTAAAACATTTCCCTTACCTAAACCTAAGGTGAGTGTTAGGAGTTAGGAAAATGTTAGGAGAATGTTTAGGAAATGTTAGGAAAAAGTTAGTAGGAGAATGTTAAAAATGTTAGGAAAGTTAGGTGTTAGGAGAATGTTAGGAAAAAGTTAGGTGTTAGGAGATGTTAGGAAATGTTAGGAAAATTAGGAGAATGTTAGGAAAACGTCTTTGAATACAGGCCTTAGTCTTTTCTCTGCCCTTAACTAATTATCAACTAGTATGGAGACACACACAAGTATTAATAACATCATAGTGAAGTTTAGAGGAACCAATGAAATCTAGCCTTGATAGAAGAAGCTTTATATCTTATCATTTTATATTTTATTATTATTATTATATTACTCTATATGATCCTATTTTCTTGTTATAAATCCCCACACCCAATTGGAACTTGTGGGATTGTTCATATTTTTAATATTACTTCTTTGACTGTTATTTTATTATTAAATGTAATACTTTATTTCTGTTAATTAAGCATAAATAATTGTAAACAAATTTTATTTAAGTATACTTTTTATTTTTGTTTGTGAACTATAATGGATAATTTGATTTAAGTATACTTTTTTTTTTGTTTTGTGAACTACAATGGACAATTTTATTTAAGTATACTTTTTAATTTTGTTTTGTGAACTATAATGGATAATTTTATTTAAGTATACTTTTTATTTTTGTTTTGTGACTATAATGGATAATTTTACTTAAGTATACTTTTTATTTTTGTTTTGTGAACTATAATGGATAATTTATTTAAGTATACTTTTTATTTTTGTATTGTGAACTATAATGGATTTGTTTGAGTTTAAGTTTACTCATTGCACTAAGAAATACATTCCTCCTTAATATAGTTCAGTTCCTCTAAACTTACTTAAACTTTTTAATTTTTTTAATATTGAATACTATATTTTAATATAGTGTGTTACCTGAGTTTTTAATATTAGTTTCATATTTTTGATTTTTTTCTTCTTTGAACCTCCTGAAGTATTAAAACTTCGAGTCCCCCATCCACAGCTTTGGATTGTGGGATTGCTTTAAATTAGGTACTTTTATATACATATATAATACAATTGTGTTTTTGTAATTGTATCGTTTATTATAAAGGAAGTTAATCTACTCAATCGGATAGTTTTTTCTTTTAAATACATTAATGATTTAATCAATGCCATTATGAGTGATGTCATAAAAAGGAAGCACCACTAGGCCTAAATATTGATTTTTAAGCCAGTTTTCCTCTCTAATAAAAACACACTGGAAGCCACTATGACAACACACACATACAGACAGACTATTTGGTACAACTACTGAAAATGTCATCATCAAAATGTCATGTCATCTGAAAATGTTCAAAAATTCAGTTGAAATCTTGGTTTCAGATTTTTAGTGCAAATGCAATACTTTTCCTATATATCTGTGGTATAAGTAAGTAAATATAAAATTTACAAGGGGTAGGCATGCATTTCAATTGTGTTATATTTTAAAAATTCGGCAAAAACTCCAACTATCGTATTAACTAATCATTTATTGTTTTTTTTCAAAATTCCTTTATTCACAAGTATACAAATATAAAAAAGAATACAAAAACAAATTTACATAAAGTATACAAGTAACCCACAAGGCAAAGCCTGAGTGTGGGGGCGTTTCAAACTTAAAATAATGAAATAATTAAACAAGCTTTTATTTTCTTCTTTATAGTAAATGAACTTTTATAAGTGTTTAAACAATTTATTTATACAGATTAAAATTGATACCTAAGGTTAGCCAATATGAATAAATAATGTTAGGTTAACGTTTTAGTTTCATTCTTTAGTGAGTTTTTATTAAAAACCTCACTTAAGTTATTCAATTAATTAGTTATCCAATGATTTTCAAAGAATTAGTTATTCAATGATTTTTTGTCTTCTATGGTACTCATGTTAGCCAAAAAGAATATACAACCTATTATAGGTACAGTAGCTTTTCTTTTATTCTTTATTCAGGAGTTTTTTCTATGACTTTGTCTTTTATAAATGTGGAACAATAAATTGTTACAAAGAAAGGACCTGTTTGGTGTATTAGGTAAAGAGTCGTGATTTTATTGTGGGGTTAAGGGGGTTGGCAGCCAGCTTTCTGATTAGCAAAACAGCTGACACTCTATGACTTTTTGCAAGGACATGACCTGGCTCCAACCCTAGCTTGGTGACCAGGCTTGATAACATTTCATTTTAATCCTTATGTGTAGTTTTCACCTTATAGGTAAAAAATTAGAGTTGATTAGTTTATTATCTTTTACATTGCTTTAAAAGGTCTATAATTATTAAAAATGATCAAGAAAGTTGAAAACTGTACATAAGGATCAAAGTAAAATGTTTTTGGGTTGGTACCCCAGCAAATGTTGGCAAGAGGTGGTTGTGTCCTCACTGCCTATATATCTAACCTGAACTAGGATCTGAGTTCCTGCGAATAATTTAAGAGATACCCTGGGTTGTAATCTCTTGTCTTCAGACCTCTCTCTAAATTTATTAGGTAAAGCTGCGTAGCGATACCTCTCTAGGGATAATTCCATCGGTACTGCACCCGTGGGCTCCACTTCCTCTGCAAATACTTGACTGTCTAAAAAGATTTAATTAATTAAAAACATGTTATTTTAATTCAAATTTTAAAATAACAAAAAATTTATGACGGCACATCTTTCCTAAGATTGAATTGGCTTACTCTAACCTCTGATTTAAGTTTGTAGATCTTAAATAAGAGCATTATCTGAGAAATATGATTTTAAAAATAGTTCTAATTAAAACCTGGATTTAATAATAATATATGCAAGAAATATGTTTTTAATTTTATTCTTCTAGACTAAATATTATCATAACAACTCTTAGTAGAGAGTAATTTATAAAACAAATATAAGTTTTATATTTGTTTTATCTCTACTTTGATCCATAACTACTTTGAGTCGAATTTGTCATAGCTAACAAGTTACTTGTTACTACCTTCATGCATAGTTTGCCGGCACTGATGATGACCGAAAGGTTGAAAGCTGGCTCTGTCAATAAATATTATACGTGGAGAGACTTGGGAGTTTAATTAAGAACTATATGCATTGTTAATATATACAGAATAGTTTGTATTCCTAAATAAAAAATTTTACCTATTAATAGCAGCCTAACATGGTTAATAACACCAGCTAAATGTTGACAAACTCTAGCCCTCTCCTCCTCAGTCCAGTGGGGAGTTGGTTGGGTCACACCAGCCTGATATTTAGCCCATCCTAATACACCTCTCCACACGTCTTCTTCATCAAGGCAAACCTAGTCATTGTCATGCAAAAAATTAAAACAGAATCAATTCTAAGCTCTTCCCTATCTTTGCTGGGGGACTAGCTAGACAAATTTTACATTGATCCTCATGTACAATTTCCCACTTTCTTTATATGCTTCTTGTTATATTAATAAATAACTGTTTCCCTGACATTCCATCCATATTTATAGGGTGTTTAAGGTTGGGTTTGCGATAATTAAGTGTTATATAAATTAGAAGATTTGTTTTAATGAGCTTATAATTTTTAAATATCGGTGTTTTTAAGTGCTTTCTGGATAAACACCTAGCAAGATAGTCCTCCAAGTTTAGTTCTCAAACTAACTAATTATCCTTGGCTCTTGTTTATAGGTAAAAAAAACTAAATACCGATATCAACAGGTAGGCACCATAGAAAAAAGAAAAAAAAATCAAAATAAATTCTACATACTTTTGGATAATTAGTTATATTTACTCATAATAATAAGTTTTTATTATGAGTAAATATAAAATAAAAATGCTAATATCTCAAAAAGCCAATTTTTGACAATATGACACACAGTTAAAATCCATTGGACTGCATGTGAAAAAGTGATAAGGAACCAATGAGGTTGGCCTCACTGGCTCGCTCACATTATTTTCCCAGACTGTCGACTGATTTTCACCATGTGTCATACTATAATTTGCACTCACATAATCAGAAGATATAAGTCTGATAAGAGCTTCTTTAGGCAGGTTTAAGAAAGAATTGGTTTTGATACATTCAGCTGCATTCTCTCCAATGTAAGCCACACATCTCTCAACAAATGATTTTGTACCTTTACCTCCTGGAACAGATATAATGCAACTCACTGGTCATGGAAGTTTTTTCCTGTGCCCATTTTCAATCACAAAGAAATTCACTTACTTTGTATTTTACCACAAGGAGAAGGCAGGTTATGTAATGGCCAAAAAAATGAACGGTAATTTTTTACTTTTCCTTATTTATACCGTGGGTATATAGGAAAAGTATTGTGTTTGCAAAAAAAATCGGAAAACCGGGATGTCACTGGAATTATCCGTTTCAGGCGTTTTTAAGACGTCCTGAGTGGTTTTTGCAAAGTTGTCTGTCTGTATGAGTGTGTATCAGTTATCATCGTAGCTCCCAGTGTATTTATGCTAGAGTTGAAACTTAGTACAAAAATCAGTCTATAGTAGTGCTATTCGGAAAATATTTTTTATGACATCATCACCCCACAATAATAACTTAGCAAAATTTAGAAAAGTCATTAAACACAGGAAAATAGTACGATCCGATTGAGATTAGGCATGTGTGTAGCTATGTATAAGAATGTTACATGTGCCATGTTTCATCTCAATATCAGCATTAGTTAAATTTGTATCAAATAATTAATTTTTATGTACACGTTTTTTCAAAAATTGGAAAATAATTCAATTGTACGTAATAAATAAGTACACCAAGTTTCGTTTTAATACAGGTATATCCGTGATTTTTGGTAGATTACACAAGTTAAGCAGCATCGAGCCTGATCAGTGCCTGGATGGATGACCACTGGAAATAAAACGAATGTATTTACAATCTGAGGACAAACGAAGCGAGTCCAAAGACGTGTTGCAGTCTAAATTTAACGACTTGCATATTCTAAGGACAAGTGCTACGAATCTCATGTAATGATAAAAAGTACTCAGGTATCCCATTTTTTTAAATATTAAACATATGCAGTATGGGAGATTCATTTAAGTATTTACAGTAGAGGTAGAACCACTTGTTGAAATCCCTGTAAGCAGTTCACTTATGAAGGGTTTTACAGTCCTGATATTAAGAGTTGTTTGTTCATCATTTGTTTAGAATGAGGATGAGCAGAACAAACTTGGCAAAGAGTCTAGTATGGATAACTTCTCCTAGTTAAGATTGTTGATACTATCTTCTTAGATAGTATCAACAAAGACTTAAACAATAATTATTGTTTAAGTACTGATGATTAATACTATGTAATGGCCTATCCTTACTTATATAGTCATATTTTGGTATGGGGAACTAATAGCCATAACAATAGAGTACACATTCTAATTAACAGAATTATTAGCGAATTTTTTTAACAAAATCTAAAAAGATCTTAAACTGTAAGTAAAATGTCTATTAAGTTTTATTTAAGATTGATTATCCAATTGAAAGCAATAAGTTGAAGCTTTAAAATGCCTCCAAGATAAAATTTTACCCTGAGCAGAATTTTAGGAGCAGTCAGGAAAAGCATGGGAAATAGAAATGGAAGAATGGCTGAATGGGCCAACAGCAAGTTGACTAATTTTCCTAAGTTGTTCACTGATCATTGTCAGTTGCTATTATCTTAATATCTTACAAATAAAAAAAATAAATAATACTATAAGTTTATAAAATTATTTATTAATAAGAAAATAATACAGAAATATATAAACAAAAAGAAGGTAAAAATAATATAATACAAGATCATTTTGTCAGTTAAATCACATTTTAATGAATTTAAAAAAAGAAAACATGTTCAACTCAATGTCTTGGTTATAGTTTCCTTTATGACCAGAGGTCTTAAAGTATAAACACTTTATAATTTTTTTATTATTTCTTTGTGTGCTAAATTTATATGGGGATTCAATTTTGGAAATTTAGTTCTTCATTTTTCTCTTACAGGGTATTTCTCAGAGTTTAAGGTACAAGTCTGAATCATTAATGTTTTGATTAACTATGTTCACAAACAGACCGAACTGAAATTGAGTCTTTCCCTAAGCTTCAATTTCAGTAGGGTACCACAGCTCTGTGCTGATTTGCAAAAAATGTAAAAAAGAAATCGTTTCTGGTTGTTTTCAATGCAATAAATGGTTATTATTATTATTATGTTAAAAAACAAGTTAAAACCACTATTATAATTACTCCGCTCATACAGCATACAGAATCCATAGATTCAATTAGGTACACTATTTTAATACACTGAATGAATTATGTGAGGGGGTGTGGAGGGTGATGTGTGATCTGACAGGATACATCCTGTCAGATCTACAACAAGGAAGATGGAATCCAGTCCAATCTGCTGATACAATGTAAGAACTTAGAGAAACCATCACATTTATTCTATAACAAACAGTTATAATGAGTTGACAGTGCAGGAAATAGTGTTGAGAAACCAATGAGGTTAGCCTGATAAGATATTGTGGATGTGGTTTAACATCTAGGACTAACCTCATTGTGCTCCTTTGCAATATTTTCCCACGCTGTCAACTGATTATAACCGTGTGTTATTTTTTTATTGTAACTTTATAATTATTACATAACCGGACAGTAATTTCACAATAAAATACGGGATGTTTCAGCAGAATTGATCGACTAATACGACAAAAAAGGAGATACTAGTTGCGTATGCAATAAAATCTGCTGTTAAATATGGTGTGAATTTTTTTTGTTCAAATTTTTGTCACACAATAAAATTTTCATCATTTAGTACGTTCACACAGTAAATTCCTAGATTGTTTTAAGAAAGATATCTAAATATGGTTAGATACGCTGTAAGATCCATGCGGAGGTAATCCACTCCAATACACTAGAAGTAAGGAGATGAAATCTAGATTGATCCCCTGATACACTGTATGTACCTTTAGATGTGATCGTATTAAAAGGATAAACTTATCATCAAACTATTATTTCATTTAAATATTATCGTTTTACACCAAATAACTTTTGAAATATTATTTTTTAGTGTAACTTTATTATTATGTAAAGAAATCACAATGTGATGTTTAGACGGGATCAGTTATAACGCCTTATGAATTGATTAATTAAACTAATACGGTGCAAAAACCGGATCATATTAAATGCATATGGAATACAATCACCTGCTGAATACACTGTTTGTACGTAGTAATTAAAATTCAACATGAAATATGCATAACCTCCTCTACAGTAACTCAAGATACCAAATATAGCCCAAGCAGCCTTAAATTTTAGCCAAAACACTAAGTTAGTACGTTCACACACACTTCTAAATCCACGGATCGTATAGAATACAATCTCTCAATACTGTAATATAAGTTGTATGAACCATGCGGAGGGGATCTGATCGCATACGCAGTAGTTATTATCTTACTACATTTTAGAGATATTATCTGTGGATTTGGTAAGCTGAGAGAACTTGGCAACATATTAAAAGCTTGGTTCAATTTAAATCAGTGTTAATCAGAGCCATTGCCTCTATTTACACTCAACTTGAGCTGAGTGAACATAGCATACATCATCAGGTCTTAATGATGATCCTAATTCTTGAAAAACATTATGCAAGTAATTTATTGAGACGTAGGGAAAGTATTCCACTTTAAACCCTTCAGAACGGAGAGAAGACTGCACCTTTGGATCCTTTTCACCATCAGCTCAGCATAAAATTAGATTAAAATAAACTTTTACACGACTGTATTTGAAATCTAAACACCCTGCTAAAATTTATACCAACTCGTTCCTAGCTCTAAAGTTGACATAGAGAACGTAATTTCCTAGTTATACTCAACAAAATTTAAGATTTCAGAAACCTCCAGGTTTTTAAAAAACTACTAGAGACCACTTTTGCATAACAAACTGACGAAAAAAATACTTAAAGTTAAGATTCCATCATGGACTGAGGATTTACGTTCTGAATCAGGGTTATGTTGTCTCCTTTCATCATTATTCTCCCGAGTTGTCTTCTGTTTTTACTCTTTACATTATATTCCTCAGCTTCATCCATAACTATATTCATATACTCATCAAACCCGATAATATGGCCTTCTATCCGTAAATTAATATTTTCATAAAGCCAAACTTGAACTCGCGTGCGGTTTTGTAAAAACCGAAAAATCAAATTAATCGGTTGCACCATCACTTTTTGGATCTTTTGAGGTCCTTTGTACGACATTTTTTAAGTTTAATTAAACTTTGACTCTAAAAATATATAATGGTTAATACTAACTATTAAAATTTAAAAACAAAATCGAGAGATAAATTGATTTTCACGAAAAATAACCAAAACAACACCGGCTTGGAAAACAAACGCGTTTTTAGTAATTACAGTTTAACCAACATAAAAAAATCACTAAAAAATATTGCTTAAAAAATGGTGAGTGTAATTAATAAAATAATTACATGTTATTAATTAGTTTTCTATTAATAAATAAATTTAATTAATTTGTATAAATATTTAACATAAAAATAAAAAAACAGGAAAAAGGTAAAGCGTCTAGATCAATCTAGAAGGCTGAGAACATCCATAGTTCGCCATTTTAAAATCCCTCGTGACTTGGGGTTTTTATGCTACGTTCTTACTGTATTTATTTGAACTTTTTAGGGACTTCAATGTTTAAAAAAACACGGACTGAAATGCTGCATACACCTCATAACTCTCATCTTACATCCTCCTAGATTAGGCCTCCCCACATATTGTCAAGTAAGTGTTATTTTTTAAATTTGTTTCAAAGCCAAAAATGGTTAAACTCTTTTTTTTTAAATATTTAAATATGACAAAAGTAACAACCCTACTGGCTAATTGACTATTCCTTCCCATTAGTAAGAAAAAAATCGGGTACGGGGTACCTCTGAACATTTCCTCATTACATCGGATTCGCTACGCTCATCCTCCCTGCTACGGACTCGCTTCGCTTGTCCTCAGAAATACAGTTCGTCAAATTTATACTGCAACATGCCTTGGACTCGTTTCACTCGTCTTCAGATAATAAATGCATTCGTATCATTCTCAGCGGTCACCCATACAAGTACTGACCACGGTCAATGCTCTTATAATCCGCTATCACTTTGATACTTGTCGTATCGAAACGAAACTTTGTGTTCTTCTTTACTAGGTACACTTGTACTAAATTTCAACTCATTTGGACTATTTCCCAATTATTTACAATTTTTTAAAAAACGTACACAAGTTCATTCAATAAAAATTGAACTAATGCATGATAATGAGATGAAACTTGGCACATATGTTAGTCTTTTACATAGTCACATGCATGCCATAATTTTTCCGCGTTTTATGATTTTTCGACATTTTTGCTGAGTCATTATTGTGGGTTAATGACGTCATAAAAAATTATTTGCCGAAAAGCACAACAACAACAGCAGAAGACGGATTTTGTACAACATTGCAACTCTTTAGCATACATACACTAAGCCATAGAGATATATACTAGAGGGAGCATAGCCTATCTTAATACATTGAGAGGCCTGAAACATGTTTAGTGGGGCTCTCAGGGGCTCTGTGTAACCTCATTGAAACCTCCTCCAAGAGGGAATTGAGGTTATAATAAATCAATTGTTTTCGGCTTTCCGCACATTGTTTGTGTTTTTATTAGTATTTTTAACGTTCTACTATATAAGTTACTGTCATTTCATTCTAATTGTTTGATTATATTTTAGCGAAAGTGGTCAGGTTACTTTTTCAATGTTTCAAAATTCAACCAATAGGGCCCCTCTAGTAATAATATCTCTATGCACTAAGCGCTACGATTATAACAGACACACACACATACAAACGGACAACTTTGAGAAAACTACTCAGGCTTTCATGACGCCTCAAACGGATAATTCCGGTTTCATCCCGGTTTTCTTATTTTTTTTGATAACACAATATTTTTCCTATATACCTAGGGTATAAATGAGGAAGAGTAAAAAGATACATATGTATTTATAACATTTATTAATGGACTGAATATATATAAAATAATTTTTGAAAAAATTCCGGCGCGATGGTCCGCTTGTCGTGCGAATTTCTTTTGGATGCGTGTTTCCGTGCTTAACAACAATTTTGGTAGGGACGACAATTTTTTATGGTTTTTTTTGCATAATACAAGTTTACAACTTTTTTATTTTTTTTTATTTTTAATACCTTTATTAAATAAATATATTCTAATATTAAGGTTACCTCTCTGCTAAAAGGCTTACGCCTTGTGTTGCAGACAGGGAAGCCTTGTGCACCAGAATTATTTTATATTTATAAACTTATATAATGTAAAAAACTATAAACAATAACCATTCCAACCAGGATTGTTGGTAAGCACGGAAACACGCATCCAAAGGAAATTCGCCCGACATGCCGACCACTGCGTCAGATTTATTTTGTAGTTGTAAACTTATATTAAGTAAATAAACGATAAAAAATTATCGTCCCTACCAGGATTGTTGTTAAGCATGGAAACACGCATACCAAAAGAAATTTGCCCGACATTTAAAATTTAGGTTTTCTGGTGTTGACCCTTTTTTGACTTTTTGGTCACTTAGAGTGGCCGTATCGACATCGGACCGAATTTATTCGATTCGGCACTTTAAAATACATAGAAAACGACACCATACTCAAAATATAATTTTCACGACCGTAATTTTGGTTTTTGGTAATTTTTTGTGGTTTTTTCGATTTTCTGGCCACTTAGAGTGGTCAAACCGGATAACCGGGTTAATGACGGTGTTACACACACACACACACATACATATTACATATATATATATATAATATATATATATATATATATATATATATATATATATATATATATAATTATATATATATATATATATAATAATATATATTATATATGTGTGTGTGTGTGTGTGTGTGTGTGTGTGTGTGTGTGTGTGGTGTGTATGTATGTATAAAGTTTCGCTAAACGTAGTGTTTTTGTCATTAGGGACCTCTGAAATGGATTTGTGTCGTGGTCCGAGGTTTGACTTCCGCCATGACGCCTATCCCAATAGCGAATTTTATTCCCAAAAGGAAATTCACAAAAAGAAACAACAATTAAAGGCAATAATAATATCTAAATATAATAAGTTAAATTTTATATGAAATTCATCAATCTTCATATGGTGTTTAGATTGAGCTGAACTATATAACGAATATACTACTATGTATGGTTCACAAAAAACGAAGTTTCATTATATTATCAGAATTAGTTCTGGTTTTATTGATTGACATATTTATGTCAAACAAAACAATATGTCATTGATTGACATAATGTAAACAAATCAAGTTTTTTCACCAATTCATTTGAAAGTTCGCTTATATCGTGGCAGTATGCCACTTACATGAACCAGTAATATGACGAACTGATAAAGTACATCAACCATTTGGCCGCGAAGCGGAAAAGTTGTTTTATAATAAATATTAATGACTAAATAATTATGATCAAACGCTTTTACATCGTTTTTACTGACAAAAAGCACCGTAAACTTGTTGATAATGATCATAAGGAGAGGCAGTTGAGGCAGGCTAGCTTGAAAAACAGGCATAGACGTTTTATGAAGTAAAGCAGGTTTTTTGAAACCTTCTGACCTTTAAAAGTCTGAAAGGTTACCCTTCTTTTTATCTTCCGTTGTCATAGAAGAGATATATTACTATAGATGCCCTATCAATAGAATTATAAAATATCGAAAAAGTGACCTGAATCCCTTCAGCTATATTATAATCTAATAAATTTTTAAAATAACGTTTATAATAAGAAACAAAACACAATCAATGTGTGACATGCAGGCGATAATGGAGTTATTATTACTCACAGAGGAGGTTTTATAAGGTGCGGTCGAATATCCACGGCCTTCTAGAACGTTGGATCACCAACAAACTTTTTTATAACTTTTTTTTCAAAATTTTCAGTAATCAGCCAGATTTGTGATAAATGAAGCCTATTTCCGTAATCTGCACGCTTTTTTGGTTAATCTCAAAGAGTATTTACATTCACTCAACGATTTATTTTTAATCTAACTTGGTACATACATAACTACTGTTAGACGTCAATATTTTGTGTTATATTTTGACATGTCATATTTGTTAACATTGACGTCTAACAGTAGTTATGTATGTACCAAGTTAGATTAAAAATAAATCGTTGAGTGAATGTAAATACTCTTTGAGATTAACCAAAAGAGCGTGCAGATTACGGAAATAGGCTTCATTTATCACAAATCCGGCTAACTACTGAAAATTTTGAAAAAAAGTTATAAAAAAAGTTTGTTGGTGATCCAACGTTCTAAAAGGCCGTGGATATTCGACCGCGCCTTATTGAGGTTACAGAGAGCCCCAAAAATGTTTCAGGTCTCTCACGGTAATGAGATTAATAGGCTAGTAATGTCCGTTAATGAGTCCGTTGTTAACAAGGAACATTTGAATTAAATTAGCCACAAAAATGAATGTGGATGTCATTACGCCCACTGTGCGCAGGTCGCACGCCTATGACTGGCAATAATGGCTATGCTTCTTTTGGTGTAAAAATGTCCAAGGGACTTGACCTCTTATGTTAGTCTATTATGCCCATCAATTAAAGTGCCGCTATTTCTGACGTTCAACATTTGGATACAGAATAATAAAAAAAGCATATGCCAATACTGGCTAAAGACTTATGACAGTACTATCATATACTTCTTTTATTATATTTATACCGTAGGTATATAGGAAAAGTATTGTGTTTGGAAAATAAATTCGAAACCGGGATGTCACCATAATTATCCGTTTCAGGTGTTTTGAAAGCCTCCTGAGTGGTTTTCACAAAGTTGTCTGTCTGTATGTGTGTATGTGTCTGTTACCATCGTCACTCCTAGTTTATTTATGCTAAAAGTTGTAACTTTGTACAAAAATCATGCTACCGCTGTAGTTATGCTATTTAGAAAATATTTTTATGACGTCATTAACCCTCAATAATAATTAAACGAAAATTTCGAATAATCATAAAACGCGGGAAAAATTGCGATCGAATTATGATTTGGCACGCATGTAGCCATGTATAAGACTAACACATGTGTTAAGTTTCATTTCATTATCAGCATTAGTTCAATTTTTATTAAATGACTTGTACGTGTACGTTTTTTTCAAAAATCGGCTAATAATCCAATTGCGTTGAAATTTGGTTCACATTCTGAGGACGAGCAAAGCGAGTCCGAAGCAAGGAGGTTGAGCGTAAGAATCTGATGTGATGAGGAAAAGTTCCAAGGTACCCCGTACCCGATTTTTTTGAATTGCTATATTACGGAAACAATGTTACCAGCGGCTCTATCCTGAATCTCAAGCGCAGCAGCTAGGAATGTGCATGCATTGACGACAGACAGTGTGCTGGTGACATGATCTTCACATGTTTGCCTCAGTTCCTCCAAACCTAGTTCTTGAGCTATTGTTATCATTTCAAACACTGCATTGTCTTGAACCATTATCTAAAAACAAATAAAATAATAGCACAACATTTCTGCATCAATGCTTTACATAATATTATAAATATATAAGCTAGAAGCGCTTTAATCGTTATAAGTAAACAATTATATGACCTTCAATGAAAACAGATTAACAATATTCAAACAAATTGTTTTATGCTTGAAATGAGCATTAAGAATTGATTCCTCCTTATTAATCTTGACATTAGATTTCAAAATTTATTTAAAACTTATAGGGTTGCCAATTAATTTTTTTTTTAAATTTTGTATCTTTAGCATCGAAGTCTGTTATATTGGGGTGAGGGATTCACTTGTTCAATCCCTAGTAAGCCCTCTCCCCAGGTAGGGGTCCCACTTATTTGAGGCCTTACACTGCAATACCTAATTGGTTTAGAACACTTTAAGCACACCGTGTGCCTTTATATTAAGTAAAACAGATACTATCCTGGCCGAGGTACTGCCAGAATAGGCCTTGACAGAATTGCTGTCTAGCTGAGAAGTTGTAATCCGAACCGCTTTATACTCCCCGACCATTCTAAACTCTTCAGTTCGAAATGGTCTCCTCACACTATTGAACCTTCGAGTTTAGGACTCTATCCGTCTTGTCTTTAGGTTAGACAGGATAGAGATATTTATATATTGCAACTATTCATAGTAATATAGTAGAATAGTTGCAACTATATTGCAACTATTCATAGGCAAGAAGTTAGACCCTCTCTCAACTTGCTATGTGGTCTTAAGTTTTCTCTTAACATGGTTTCTTTAAGGAATAGGGATCTTTTCACGTGCATGACATCACACATGCTTGGCACTACCCACTTAACATATAAAGTCGGACAACACATGCAAAGATTTCTTTGCGCCACCAGGTACCTACAGTCTATCGTTTAGTTTAAAAATCCCCTAGGTCATAAGTATTTTGGGGATTGACCAATCAGAGAAACCGCTGCCAACCTCTAACGTAAAAAGAGAAAAAAATCCCTACCACAATAACCGCTGTAGGGAAAAAACCTTCTTCCAGCAATCGTTCACTTTGTTTTTGGTTCTTCTTTTGATTACATCGTTTTGAAAACTACTTTCAAATTAATGTTAAAATTATATTTTAAAATTAAACTACACAAAAGAAATGTAAAAAAACATTGCCAAGAAAATACGGGTAAAATAACCTTTTTTGTTTACATAGTTTTTTCCCGCTCTCTTTAGCAGGGATTTTTTTCTTAAGAATCAGTGGTGTCTAAACTGACCTGTCAAGATTTTTAAACTAAACGATAGACTGTAGAGTAATTTTAACAAAATAATGCTTAATAAATCTTAGTGCGACCCCGAACAGAATGAAACCTGGAATGTCCAAGCGGTAGGTTAAGTTGATACCCGTCCATGTCTTTTGTAAAATTTGTGCAAACAAGCGTTTCTACTTTCCTATTGGCGAAATCCCTGCCACCGTATTATTTTTTTTTAATTTACTTTATTCCACAATGATTCTTTTAAAAAAAATCTATAATTACTTTTCCGGTGTAAACGTAAAGTAGGAACTGCCTGAATGTTTCGCCTTGGAAGTGGGGCAGCCTGATAGGAGTTGGAGTACCGGGAGCAGCTGGGCTTACAGAGCAGCCTGGTATGCGACATATCTCTCCTCTCTTCGGCGTTTGAAAGCTTTTACACCTGAAACCATGCAAATTACGAGTTAGATCAACAGAACACAGCCCAAGCTGTTATGCGACATTCAGAATTCACGGCTAGCCGATATATTTCTTAAAATTTGTCATTAGTTCAATGATTTTACTCTCATCACATTTGTATTATAATTTAATATCATTTGATACTACCGAGTTTTGAATAACATAAATAGTTGTGTTATAATAATAACAAACAATTATATTGTCCTATGTTATTTATGTTAAAGTATAAATCATTTTAAATTTTAATATTTAGATCGTGCTCACTAGCGATATAATTAGGATCTGCAGGACTAATATTTGACAAGAGTTGTACTATAACTAGATTTAGTACTTGTACTAGAACTAGATCTAGTACTTGTACTAGAACTAGATACATTTGCACAATTATCTCAAGTTATGAACTGTTTGGCTCGAATTGGTACAGCCATTGTTCTTTTATGTGGTACGAAGATAATTATACGTATGATTTATAAAATCTTTCAGTGGTAAAACGGTGAAATTTATGACAAAAAATTGATGGATTTAAGAAAAAACTGCTTTTCTTAATTTATACTGTAGGTATATAGAAAGATTAATGTTTTTCCTTCCTTAATTAATCGATGGGCTCAGTGAATCCAATATAGCATAAAACCGGATACCTCGTATCCGGTTTTATGCTATTATAGCGCTACTCCTTTGTTGAAGATGCGGGAGCAAAATGTTGAGAGCAAATGTTCGCCATTAAAAAATAAATTATTACTTCTTAGGTGTCTTGATTTACAAGAAATATACATTAATGCATATTTTTAAGAAGAAAGAAAAGCTAAAAATAAATTACCACGGCAGAGCGCGTCAGTTGTGAAGACAGATTATGCAATATTATTTGCAAGATTAACTTTAAGCTTTAGATATAAAATAATAGAATAAAAGAAAAACTGGGAAAATTTACCCTTAGACCTGAGGGAGCGGAAAATGCAAGGTGTGTATTATAGGAAAGGTAAAGAGGGTAGGTATTCAATTCGTGACGTCATGGGAAAGCCCTCGGACTACTTAATTGTTAGAAAATTGAGCTGTTAGAGGGTCAATGACATTAAAGGTTTATGATAGGGTTGCCTGACGTTCTTGTTTTTCGGCATGGTCCCGATTTTCAACCTAAAACCAGATGATCTCGAACTAAAATTTTATATTTCTTATACTTTTTACTTTTTCTTACCCACTCCCGTAGATATAAAGTAAAGTATTGTGTTAACCTTAAAACTCTAAGATTTCATCAAATTTATCTGATTTAGTTTTTAAAGGCATTCTGATTGGTTTTTTATCATGATGTCGGAGTGTGTTTGTGTCACACATTACTTTCGAAGAGTTGTAGCTTGGCACAAAAATCAAACATTAGGTCTAGTTGTGGTGATTAGGTAATTGATATTTTTTGACCTTTTTATCCCGATTGCACAGGCTTAAAATATCATGGACGGGGTCCTCCTTACCAACTTTTCCTCTCCCCATCAAATTCGCTACGCTCGTCCTTCTATTATAAAAGTCGCCAAATTTATCCTGCAACACGTCATCGGACTCGCTTCACTCTTCCTCAAATAGTCAATACATTAGTTTCATTCCCAGCGGTCACCCATCTAGGCACTGACCCCGCTCGATGTTAGTGCCTGCATTAATTACAGTGCCTGTTCAGTTGTCATTAGTGATCCGGAAAAAGCGAAGGTTGCAGATATACTAGTCTTTTAGTGAAAATATCCTTTGAAAAAATTCGCTGATGGAATGGGTGTTATTGCGGGAGTCGGACCCGGGAAAGAGGCCAAATCCGTTTCTGAGGTCCCAAATAATTACGAAAAATACATAAACACACACACACATACACACATATATATTATATATATATATATATATATATATATATATATGTGTGTGTGTGTGTGTGTGTGTGTGTATGTATATATATTATATATATATATATATATATATATATATATATATATATATATATATATATATATATATATATATATATATATATATATTATATATATTTATATTTATATATAGACATTTTAGTGAATTTTCATTCAATAACAAAGCTTCTTTCTAATTATAGATGTTTCCCCTCTGCTGTTTTAGGAGACAGAAAATAAAAATTTAAAACAATATCACCGATAATCTAAAATGATTTACATTACGTCATAAATGACTTAAACAGCGTTTTACGATTAACCTTTTTAAGTAGCCCTTAAAAGGAGGATTGGGGAGGGGAAGAAGGTCTGTAACTGCCGAGTCAGAACAAATTAATTTGTCGCGAATAATTTTTCATTCTTTAGATATAACCGGGCGTTAGAAATTATTTAATAAATCATTTAAATGCGTTGTGTATTTCTACCAGATTAATTTCCCTCCAGAGAAACCCCCTTCTTTCTCAGTAAATTTTTTTGAGGTAATTTAACTTTTTTTGTTATTATGGAAAATGTGATATCCTTTCCCATTAATTCCGGTTTCCCGTTGCCTTTGGTTTTTATGTTCTGTAAAAATGTTGCTGATGAATAATGTAGTCTTAAATGAACTCGCCTCAGACAAATCTTAATAAAACTTGAGGAAACGCGTTTAGTCATCTTCATCACGTGTATCAATGGACACCACTCTATATTTTGACGTGTTTACTAGATAATTTATTACAGGGATACGCAAACATCAGAGCTTCGTGGACCTCCATTTTAGATAATAGAGTAATTCCACAATTTATTATTGCATTATCTTTAAGTAGGTCATATAAAAGAACACCCTGTAAAATATTAGAATGAAAAATATTTTACTTTTGATGCTGATACAGCAAAAAAAACGAAAAATCTATTTAAACATGTACTTTTGGCGGGAAAACGGCCTCGACTGCTTGTGTGACGTCAGAATATTCACTAGAGCAACACTCATAAGAGTTTATTCTATACTGTCAACAAGATGATACTGACAGCTGTAGTCATCACGTTCCTTAGGCATTTTATTACCTGGAACACGGAATTGTTTTTTCAGTTCTTCTTTACATTCTAACTGTAAGCAACTGTTGACCTTCCGATATTTCTACCTGAAAATATCACCTGTACGTTAAACGACCCTACCTTTAGAACGTTCCGTTTTCACCCCCACTCTCTCACCCATTCCTCATCTTCTCTTTTTTAAACGATTGTACTATTCAAGATTAAATTAAATATTTTTTACTGCTTAATATATTTTTTTAAACACATTTAATCATTTTATGAGCAAAAACATTTTTTTGGAAAAATGCAAATACTCTATTAATACTTGGTAGTTTCACATCATCTCCCTTCCAACTAATAAATTCTATAACTTATATTTCACTTTTGGATTAACTTCCTGTTATTAAAGTAATAAATTTAGGCTCGCAAAGCAGCCCCAGAATTAAACACAAAATAGCTTAAAAATTATAGTATTTATTGTAACTTGGTTAGTTTGATTGATCAAACTAACTACACTGGTGTCAGGGCTTGTCGTGCCTAGAAGTTATTCACTGATACAACTTTTTAGCATAAAGCTCATCATTTAAAAAAAAACTTATAAGATAAGGAAGGTAGGTAGTAGGAGAACGTTCAGAGGGCTTGTTTTTTTTAAATTTATTTATAATCATATAGATATATACTTGGGGCATAGCCTATCTAAATACATTGAGAGGCCTGAAACATCTTTTTGGTGGCTCTGTGTAACCTCATTGAAACCTCCTTCGAGAGTGAGTTAAGGTTATAATAAATAAATTTATTTCGGTTTCCCGCACAAGTTTTGTGTTTTGATTTGTATTTTTAACGTTTTTCTATAACTGTAATTTTGTACAATTATATTTATAAGCGAAGATGGACAGGTACTTTTTCGATGTTTCAAAATGTAACCTATAGGGGCCTCTCTAGTAATAATATTTCTATGCTTATAATTTACGGCGTGAGCTATTATACAAAACTGAGAAAGAAAAATATACAAAATTAAGATCATTTCAGGAATCGGTATAGGCGGTCAACATTGAAAATTTACTAGTTATTCCTGCAATGACGTCAATTCCGGACTATAACCTAACATGTCAAAAAATATTTTATTCATAAAAACTGGCCCAGTTCTAAATAAATCGGCCGCTTGATGACCCGTATTATTTTTGATGGATGTGATAGGGAAGCCTTGTTTTATATGCGGCAGCTTGTTCTAAAAAGCAAAGTAAGTTAAAAGGTGAAACAAAAGAATAAAAAAAGTTTCTATAAGTTTTTCTTCTTACGGCACGGTACAACAAGAGTACATCTCATTTGCTTTTTCAGACGTCCCCCTTAATATCCCCTCCATCCTACGAGTATCCCGAACATTCAAGATACACCCCTCCTCTTGTAGACATATTTCCTTCATTTCTAAAAGGCAGAAAAAAGTTGTCGACACAAGAACAACTCGATTAGAGATTTTCAAGTTAAATCCTTAATGAAGATGTTAACACAAAAAACTTCTTAGGGCAAAATGAAGGATTTATAATGTTTTAAACAAAAAATGAGTGCAGGGTTTAATATAAATTCAGACATACCCTTAGTTCTTAGTATATTGAGGTAAATTAGTGTCTATATGTAAAACCTTGTTTTTTCCCTCGTTCTTAGTTTATTGGGGTTAGTTTAAATTTGGACTCTTTTAGTTCGCTCTTAGTATATTATGGTAAAGCAATGTCAATATATTATATATATATATATATAATATATATATTATTATATATATATATATATATATATATATATATATATATATATATATATATATTATATATATATATATATAACATATATATATATATATATATATATATATATATATATATATATATATATATATATGCTTACCGTCCTTGGGTGGGCTGCGAAATGCCTAGCATGTGGGGTAAATGTTGCAGCCCTTCACCATATTGTTTGCAAGGTTAAAGGCGCTCATGACTAGAAGCAATTGTCGCTACAGTCCATCGTGTAGTTGAAAAATCCCTAAGGTCATAAGTATTTTGGTGATTGACCAATCAGAGAAGCCACTGCCAACCTCTCACTTAAAAAGAGAAAAAATCCCTACAACAATATCCGTGTAGGGAAAAAACCTTCTTCCTGGCAATCGTTCACTTTGTTTGTGGTTCTTCTTTTGATTACATCGTTTTGAAAACTACTTTCAAATTAATCTTAAAATGATATTTTAAAATAAAACTACACGAAAGAAATGTAAAAAAACATCGCCAAGAAAATACGGGTAAAATAACCTGATTTGTTTACATAGTTTTTTCCCGCTCTCTTCTTGCAAGGATTTTTTTTCTTAAGAATCAGTGGTGTCTAAACTGACCTGTCAAGATTTTAAAACTAAACGATAGACTTTAGACTTGTATAGGATATTGTAGTAAGTCTAGACTTGTATTAACGATTAGAGCGTCTTTGTGATTCTTTCTGTAAGGCACCCTCTCTCAAATGGAGTTCATCTGGTCCTCCTGAGTTGGTTGGTAGTTGTCAAGCTATTCTAAAGCTCAGTGCATATCTGCATCATTAGAACTGCTGTGGCTCAGAGTGCTTAGTCATTGACAGCCTCATAACTCAACTTGTTAGAGGAGGCTTCTATAACTACTAAGGCATATGCTAATAATATGCCTTAATACTGCTTCTTACTGCTGTCTTAATACTGCGCAATACCACAAGCTTTACAAATTATGATTCAAGAAGATTCACAATCTCGCAAATTTTTACGCGTTTTAATTTTCGAAATTTCTTCATAGTTATTATAGCGTAGTAGTGATGAGTGGGCACAAATGAGACAATGTGATATTGTTTTTACAGAACTATATTTCGCTCCACACTGAGCATATTCATGTTACACATTAATACCGTTAGGATAGTCTAACTAAGTTAAAATCAAGGCCTGAATAATGTTACAAATACTGTTAAACATGCAAAAATCGAAGTGCATATCTACACTAAATCTACTATTGTTACTGCTACAACACAAAAACAACTAAATTTAATAAAAACTAATAATTTGAAAAAAATGAACTAGTTAAGCAGAGATCAGTACAGAAAATGATAAAAATTTCTCAGGGTGGAGCGAAATATAGTTCGGTAAAAATAATATCACATTGTCTCATTTGTGCCCAGCCCACTCATCACTACTAAACTAATATGGAGACCAATCATGCAAATAATTTATTATTATAGCGGGTTAATGACGTCATAAAAATTATTCATCGGATAACATTGCTAAACGAAAAGATTGACTTTTGTATTAAGTTTCAACTGTCTGACATAAATTCACGGTAAGATACGATGATATGATGATATCGATGACACAAAAATATTTTTAAATCCTCAATTTTGATATACATAAAAAATGTAAAGTGTGGAAGAGTGTAGTTTTGCCAACTTTAATTTATGCATGTGAAACATGGATATTAAGCAAAAAGGTGTTAGATAAACTTAGAGTCACTATGAGAACCATGGAAAGAAGCATGATTGGGATTACACGGAGACAGAGAAAAAGCAATGTATGGGTAGAAGTTTAACCAAATTGGAAGATATAGGGGAAACAGTGCTAACTAGAAAGTGGAAGTGGGCAGGCCATATAATGAGAGTTAAAGATGAGAGGTGGTCTAAGAAAATAATAGAATGGTGGCCAATAAACATGAAAAGAAAGAGAGGGAGACCTGTCAGAAAATGGGACGAGGAAATGAGACAGACATGTGAAAGTGTAAATTGGATGCAAATGGCACAGAGTAGGTCCACTTGGAAATGGCTAGAAACTCTATACAAAGAAGTTTGGCTTAAATAAAATAAAAATATAGGTCATAGCTAACTTAAAAAAATATATTTATTTTTTAAAAAATGTGTTTATGTCTTAGAATAAGTATTTAAAAGTTACTTACTTAAAAATATTTTGATAATGTCTTGATTACCTATGTTCAAATAGTTTAAAATGTATAAATTTATGAATGTTAAATCATGTTAAAATTGTTATTTATTTTTTGTTTTATTTAGTACATTGTTAATTATTAATTATTTAGATCAAAGATATATGTAAGTGTGTGTATGTATGTATGTATGTGTGTATATATACATATATATGTGTGTGTCAATTGATGTATGTATATAAATTAGCACTACATATGTATGAACTCCGCCAATTGGGCAACCACAGCTTAGGCTGATTTTTGCATGTTGTTAAACTGTTATCTTAGTATGTAATTATCTTATATGCAAATAAATGGTTTATTTATTATTAGATAATTCGTGGTTAACAAAAATAATAGTAAGGCCCATCCATGTAGTTAACAGAATTTTTCAAAGGAAAAATTAGATAACTTCAGTGAGCGCCGTGGAATGATCTACAATATTAACAACACCAACTTCGTCTTTCCGCCAATAAGCTTTAATTTAACTCTAAGAAGAGCCGGCTTTCGACTATAATGCCATCTAATGGCCGACTAATGCCATGCCATCTTGTTTAGGCACTGTAGATGGCATTATAGTCGAAAGCCGGCTCTGCTCAGAGTTAAATTAAAGCTTATTGGTGGAAAGACGAAGTTAGTGATGTTAATATTGAAAAAATTAGCATTAAAATGGCACTAATCAAAATAGAAGGCAGCAGTCCATTGTAGGTGAGATTTCATGTCTAAGCTTTGTGTGACCAGTGACCAAGCTTTTGACCGCGTGTCGAAAGCTTGGTCTCAAAAGCTAAACATTTGCATACATTTTTATTAAAATTAGTAACTAAATTAAATAAAAATAAGTTCTTTTTTTTCTATTAGATATCATAATTTTGTTAGACAAAATTAACAATAAATCATTTTACTACTAAAAGTCATAAAAAAAGTTTCACTAACATAGGGTTAGTGAATTTATAGAGTAGATAAAACACAAAACCGCAACAAATTAACTTTAGCTTAATTAATTTGCAAAGAATGCGTCAACGTATTTTAACTTTTTCCTTAAGAGAAAGGTGCCGTGAAATTAAAATGTAAATTTTATACGATTTTATCAAATACTAGATTACATTATCAGATATGATAATCTATATCTAATATCTGATATATTACAATTACAAATATTATATTATAAGGGCGGCTATTATATTATTATAGCCGCCCTGTTATATTATTATAAAACAGATATTATACTAAAATATGAACAGATATTATATTACAATAACAAATATTATATTATAAAGGCGGCTATTAAATTATTAGAACAGATATTGTACTAAAATATGAACAGATATATTACAATAATAGATATTTATTCTAAGAATAGATATTGTGTATAAGATATTTAAAAAATAAAAACAAAATTTAAGGGCGTTTTTGCCTAGTAAGGTACTCACTCAGCGGTGATACACTATCCTCTCAAGTATTTATTAAATTTGGCGAAATCTTATTAATAAAACAACTATTCATATAAACTGAGAGCATAGTTCGGACTGGGAACCCCGGACCTCTGCCCGGTGCCAAAATCAAGTGCTTATACAACCACGGCCACAGCGACAGAATAGATATTATGATATTGGATATTACAATTTCAAAAAACCATATATTATGGATCTTATATTTTAGTTTTTATATAATGGAAACAAATAAATATTGGTTCTTATATCATTTGATGTAAGAATAGTTGACACAATATGTCTTTACACAATGTATCTCGCACGTTTTAAATTGTGTCAAATATCAATTCATTTAAAACATTAAGATTTTAGGAAAATTAGAGAAACTTTATGTTAATATTTAGGGGTTAGTTTAAAACCTTCAGGTATTACTTTTTTGTTGTAAAGGCTTTTTTAAAAAAATGTTACCAACCTAAAGCGATAAATCCTGTTACACTTAATAAATCTCAAAAATTCTTAACCAAGAGAGGCATAATAAAAATTGCTACTGTTTTTCAGGGGGAGTAAAATTTTCCGCACAATTTTTTCTCTTGTAGTTGGATGTTGAGTTTTGGTTTAATGGGGCATGGCGTGACACATGACCTGTCGGAGTTTAGGTCGGTATATCTGGGGAATTTGAGTTTAAAATTAATGGTTTTAACCCGATGCTTTATACTCGTAAGGCACTTGGACTTTTTAAAAAACATTTTTATTCATTAAAAGGTATAAAATAAAGGTAGTGTTAATTTTAAAGGTAATTGAATTTTAAACTATGCATTATAGCTAACTATAATACATAGCATGTAACAAAAGGATAGCATATGCCACGTAACAAAAACTAATAATAAAACAACAAATAATACGAAACTAAAACAATGTGGCCCCGAAGCCACGTAGCAGCTACGGACCAACGGCCCTGCTTCCTTTTAATTGTATGACATAAAAGGCCCAACATAGTCTTTTTGCCTGAGTTTAAGTTGTCTGAAAATTGTAGCAGAGAAGTATTTTATATTTTTTTTTCTCCTTCTATTGGCTTTCATAAGCCAAACAAGAACAATAATACTTAGGTAGAACTAAGGTCAAGATCAAAAGATCTGTCAGGATTGCCTCATTAATGTTTCTCAAAGTAACCATCCCTTTAACCCTTCGACAACATTTCTTTTTTTTCCTACCGTTCACTTATACTTTTCATTCCAACAACTCTTTTAATCTTTTAAAGTTTTTTAAGAATCAACATGCAAAAAATAGGAAAGTCCTTTGATTAGCACTTCTTATGTTTGTTTTTAAAGTCACAATAAGAATGTATTTGCAGAAAGCCATTTATGGCCTAGTTTTCATGAAAAGTGGTATGGTTTGGTTTCCAAGATCATAATTAGTCTACCCTTTAACCTTTTAAAGCATGAATGTCTCTTCTCAGCGAATGCATGCTTTCTCTTGTACTTGTGTACTGCTAAGGAAAGATTAAAGGTAAGAAAACTCTTTCATTTTTACAATTTATTTTTGGATTTTATAGAAACGTTTGATCTTACGTTTCTTGATAAAGGTTAGTCATAGTGAGAAGTTTCTAATGCGTTTTTATGTATTTTAAAATCTTAAGTTTACGCAAAAAGAAGCTAAAATGTATAAAACCTTGCTCTGCGCTTAGTTACTATAAGACCTTATGCATAGAAAATAAGGTTGTTTTTTGACATCCTTATTTTATTTTTCTTGTTTCTTGCTCAAAATGACTTAATTATATTTGATTTTCCAAAATTTTTAATACCTTGATTAAAATAACATAAACACGATAAAAAATAACATAAAAGAGTTTATCTCTTGACGTTGTGTACTGTAAATTTTATTGTCTACTTTTTAGGGAGTAAAGAAGCACTTTTCACTCCCAAGGGGGAAAATGTTACTTTTTACTCCCTTGGTAGTAAAAAGTAACATTAAGTTACTTTTTACTGCCAAGGGAGTGAAAAGTAACTTTTTCTCCCTTGGGAATAAAAAAGTGTTTCCTATTATTAGAGTTACAGCCAATTATATCCATTTTTAGGAGAGTGGTATCCTCTAAATTTAGACAGAGAACCGATCAACACTTTTCCGGGGCGGCACACCCAAAATTTATTAGGGGGCCTGACCAATAATAACGACTTAGACGAATTAGGCGATAATAATCCTGTCGCCTAACGGCTTTCTGCAAATACATTTATATTGTGACTTTATAAACAACCTCTTAATAATAAGTCAAGCGTAGCATAACTGAAGTAATTTGACTTTAAGGTTTTGGACGCCATGACTATCTAAAGAACTCAAAGTTGCAGTGAATAGTTCAGGGGTAACCTATTCCCGATGTTTCTCCCTGATTTACAAGACAGAGAGGCAATCAATTCTCATACATCTTTGAAAATGAGAAGCATCCTTATTTTCATGTTTTACTCCTTCTGTCCTCTCACAGCAATACAACCTCAATTTGTGAAATGAAACATAAATTTATACTTTTAATTTTAACATAAATACCATCCTTTCTTGTTCAATAAAGGTTTACACGGAATACCGAGTGTTTAACGCTCCAGCGATCTTTTCTCCTTTAATAACTTTAACATTAGACTTTTTATAAAAGATCTTAAAGACTACATTGCTCGATTGACCGTATTAACCCGTAAATTGAGCGCGTCTGTGAACTATTTACAACTCCACCGATGTTTATATAGTGTGCCACCCTTTCTTTGGCACGGTTGAGTAAATTATAACACTAGTGACCTAAATATAACAAAAAGCTTTTGTTATTTTAAGCTTCATTGGTTCATAAGACATTACAAACAAATTTTAACATGAGGACTAGGCATTATGTAGAGATTAAATTTTGTTCTCACTAAATAATTGGAGGAAATGTATTGCAATAAGTTGAAATGTTCTTTAAATGTCTACGTTTTAAGTACAAATATGTATGAATGAATGTATGCACTTTCCTTATATTGTTACTTAATATATCAGAGTTATCAGTTGTTTAATTTGTAAGATTTTAATTTAATTAAAATATGAGATCTTTAGTGGACCGTGGCGTGGGAAGGCTTTTATCACTCAGAAATTATAAAAAAAATGTATTAAAGGTTATTGGGTCTCTCCGGCAAACGACGTGAAAACGTACAAATGTAGAAATCCTGCCCAGGGGGCTCTGAGCATTTATAAGGGTTTTGTAAAAAGGCTCAGAAAACGCTATTGATAAATGACTTATGTGATGCTGATATTTTTCCTCTGTATCATTGCCTATTATTATCTATTTCCAAAAAGAATTTTTGAAAATAATTTTAAGTTACCTTGATACTACTTGAGTTAATTTAGTTTTTTTTTGTAATTTTGAGTTACCTCGCTGAAAGCATAATCCTGTGTGCATACACGGGCATCTCATCTCGTCCCAGTAAAAACAAAATATCGGCTGAATCCTTATCATCGACAAGTCTTTGTAAGTCTTCCAACAGCTGTGGTACACCTGATAACGCTTTATCACACCCTCCACTATTTGCCACTCTGGTGCCCATCTTGTTCTGTAACAAGCAAATAATAAGCACATTTTTTTGGATTGAATGCAATACTAATGGATATATAAGCCTTAAGCTTCCGTTCGCAGATCACTCTTACAAATTTAATTAAACAATGGCAGTACGATCTATTCCTTTAGTGGGGGGGAGGGGAAGTATTTACGCACCAAGGAGGGAAACCGATTAATTTTAGGTGTTTTGTTGGTTTCTTAGGCGTAAGCCGAAGGAACTATGATCTTTAAACTCATCAGGGCTGATGATTATTAATTAAAGCTATTAGCTAATGATCCTACAGCCTCCGACAGCTAAAGAGGATTGCTCTAAAAGATACAATTTGTATTTCAACTCTAGCTTATCAGTGAGGGGTGCGAAAGTTTCAAATGATGGAGTAAAATTATGGAGGCGCTAGTTGGTCTCTAGGCCGCTGTCGTCTTAGACGTGTACCGGATTGAGGAAAGTGGATGGAAATGGTACTAGAGGATTAAGATGATCTATAAGTTATATTAATGGAACTTTTCATGACAAATGGGATGTGAGGTCCTTATGGATTTATGGTTGGAGAGATATAATAAAGCAAAGGTGATTATTCAAAATTTTTGACTGAAAGGTCAGAAGCCGTTGGAGCATAAGTAATTTTTTTAGAATTTGGGACTGTTGGGTGTAATGAGGATTTTGATGACTCTTCTTAGGTAATCGGACTATAGGACTTAAAAACGTTGAGTATTGAAATGGTTGGTACTACTCATTTATTAAGCCCAGGGTGATTCTAAGACTACATTATATATCTGAAGCTTTTTTCTATTATTTCGACCTATGATCTAAAAGACGAAGGAGGAACTAGTATCGTCTTGAAATGTCAGTACGTTTCATTTTCAAACTTAGTTGCCGGTTTAGACGTCTGTCAATGTTAGGGCCTAGATGTCGGACGGAGTAGGATTTAGGAATAGGAATTTGATGAAGGGTTACTGAAAGTGCCAATACGAAGAGCAAAAGAGACAAAAACACTAACAGAACACTTACAGTGGTAGAACGAAAGAACAAAAAGTCTCTCCACAGTTAAAGATTTTACTAAACGTAAAGCAGAGCGCTTTCCACCTAACAAGAGGTCATCATCAGTGCCTATTAAACAAATAAGACAAAAAATGTCAAAACAAACTATACATAAAAAATTACAAAAACATACCAAAGAAAACAGATAAATTACAGAAATGGAGCGATAAATAAAATATAAATAAATAAAAATAAATACAAAAAATATAAATCAATTAATTAATTAAAAATGAATAAATAGAAATATTACCGTTGAGCTGAGATAAAAGTGTTGAAAAGGTAGTATCTTTTCTTTTTTTTCCTTTTCGACTTGTTAGGTCGAAAGCGCTCTACATTACGTTTAATAAAATCTTTAACTGTGGAGAGACTTTTTATTCTTTCGTTCTATTACGATGGACTCCATTTATGCTCATTCTCAAACAACTTACAGTGGTTTCATGCGAGTCATTTCTGTCCTGTCTGCCTGAGACAGTAGGCTGATGAGGGCGGATTGGAGTGGTATCCAATCCATACCAATTTCCTACACTCAAACACTATATATATTTATATATATATATATATATATATATATATATATATATATATATAATATATATATATATATAGTATGTGTGTGTGTCTGTGTGTATTAAGGATGGTCCAATTGAGCTAAAAATAGTGCTAGTAGTTTTATCATGCCTACGACCATAACAAACCTACTTCGAGGTTCTTCCGTTTTTCCGGCTTGCTGTGCTCGCTGCAATTCCACTTACACTCGTTCAGAAGAAAGTGTACACTTACCTCGTGCAGACGTTAGTGTAGTACAGAAGTACATTTACTTCGTACAGGATTAAGAGGTCCCTATTTAATGAGGAGTGGGCTTAATATAATTTTTTAAATAATTCAATCTTTAAGAGAACTCTTTTTAACAGCATTTTCGCGATTCAAAGAGATAGTTGTAAGGTTGGCAATACCAATGGCGGGAAAACGAAAGGGTGATCAAATTTTTTTTATCATAGGATTAGCATGGGAGCCGTTAAAAATTCTTCTTTTATTCCTTTATTGTTCGTTAATTTGTGATAAATGAGGTAAAAACTAATAGAACGACCATCGGTGCTAAAAAATGCCCAATATTTCATAGATAAGTACTTCGATTATTCCAGGATTTCAAATATAGAATCAGGCTCTTATCACTACAGGCTTGGATTTGTCCGATTTAACCGAGAAATAATAAAACCTAAACGGATAATTTAAACAAACATTTTACAAAAACATGAATTTGTTGAGTTATTTATTATTTTAGAGTGTAAATAAAATTGATTGATAAATTAAAACACCATTACGGTGAAAATCGGCTTGTTATCAGTTAATTTAAATACCTGTAACAACTAATTTAAACATTTTAATGCAATTAAAAGGTAATTTTGTGTGTTTGTGTAAACTAAAATTATTTAAAAGTAACATTAATTAACAATATAAAAAAAACACTATATTTTCATTTGCACCATCTTATCACTTAATTTAAATACTCGTGACAATCCATTAAAACCCTATTTTTCAACGAAATAGTGATTCGACTGAGTTCATACGCCCTAAAATTAATTAAATTAAAGCACTTTGATAAAAAATTTAAAGAAATAATCGTCACAAATAAAAAAACCAAAAAACCCCATGAGGACTTTAACAATGATCACCCTTTCGTTATCAATTTCTTATCAGCGACGGTGGCGCTGCTACGGACTTTGAATCGCGATTAACGTAACATTGCGTTTAAAATATACAAACTTCATTGAATGGCTTACTTTGAGTTTTCTATGATATGCCTATCTATACTGTGACTTGAATGTACCAATCTATTCATGTACAAATTTATTTGGTCTGTTTTAGCCAAGGATCTTGAATAAAGGGGATGACGCATTAAGGAACTTTTCTGACCCCATTGAAGTTGTATGAAATAAAGAAATAGGGGCAAACTTATCTTCCCATGGTTATAATGAAAACAGGGGTGCATTTTCGTTGTCTCCAAAGTTCACTGTCTCCAAAGTTCGTTAGTTCCAAAACAAAAATCCCATTGCCTCCAAAGTTCACAGTCCCCAAGGTTCGTTGTCTCCAAAATTCGTTAGACACAATTATTTTAATATAATTTTTGGAACTTACGAATATGTATGACATTAAACATTCATTACTACGTTAACAATAATATTTTGGATCAAATGAATTTTGGAGGCAACGGACTGATTCGATAGATCCAAAGCCTTTGCCTAGTCTTCCCGTTAGTTCCAAAAAGTGTAGAACGACCCGACAATGGTTTTAGCTATGGGTTTTAGTCACCCTCGTGACTTTTTGCTCTATATGTTCGTTGCTTCCAAAAACCATTGTCACCAAAGTTCATTAGTTCCAAAATATTTTTTTTATTATTTTGGATCTAGTAAACTTTTATGTCATTAAAATATGCTTCTAGATTAAAAGTTTGAATGCTAAATCTTTTGTCACATTATTTCGTTAGCTCCAATTGGAACTTATGAACTTTTCTGACTCGTTGGAACTAGTGAACTTTGGAGACAACGAGTTTTGGAGGCAACGTATAGGATCCAAAACAGGCGCCAAACGTAGATTATGTAGCAAGGTTGTCGAGTTTGCTCTTTGTTTGCTTCTCAAATTTTTCTGTGCTTCTCGTTCAATTCTAATTGTTACATTTGTGGTGCTTGTTAAGTTATTTGTGCTTACTTACTTTTAAATTGTGGACTATATTTAGCCACTTTAGTGAGTGATAATTTAAGCGTGTTTATAACCTTCTTAAGCAATAAACAATGGGAAACCATTAAGAGGTAAGTTTGCCTCTAAAATTTAAGACATGCGCAGTTGTAAGAATTGTAAGCATGCGCGTTTACTGACGTGTGTTGAATTCTTTCTATTTTTTAGTTTTCAATGGGGTCGCTTTTTTGTATGGCAAATTAACTTAGTGCGTCATCCCCTTTATTCAAGATCCTTGGTTTTAGTATTTAGAATAATTTCCAATTCATATAAATAAAGATGCTTTGTATTTTTATTCTTAAAATTAATTGAAATTCAACTAATACTTAATACTAAACTAATAGTACTAGCAACTAATATCACAACTAATATCATAACTAATACTTCTGGGACGCACCAAACTAATCAGGGTCTGTTCTTTCAAACTTAGTTGAAATTGGAATAATAAGTTTAAATTTGTGTTAATCTCACTTCCAACAGAATACTTTCAATTATATTTTCAATACTTATTTATTTCTAAAAAAATCAAATCTTATTTGTAAATTAAACTTACCTTTCTAGTTCCTTAAAATATTATTGGTCGTAATTTAGATGACTAAAATGTCCTCATTTGTTTAGTCTCCACTGTTTTTCCACAAAATTAAAAAAGAATAATAGAATTATATTTAATTAAAAATGAAATAATTTATGCATATAAAAGGTTATAAAACTTTTATAAACACAAAAGATTAATTTAAGATATTTAAATATAAGAATAAAAAGTCTTTTCACCAATGACTTTATATTCTTTAATTATTTATTAATAGACCCACCAATGAATTAATAATTCATTCATTTTGATTTTAAAACCATTATAAACAATTATTATTAGTAAGAGTTTGAGTTAAGTGTGTTATGAGTTATAAAATGTTTAAGTGCCTCCATCACCAGAGGAAGCGTCTTGTTTTTTCAAAAGAGTTTCTTGTTAGATTAGGCACTGATGATGACCTCTATTTAGTGTGCAGATTTTTTAATTTTTAAGTATTATTTAGCGAAGAGCCTAACTATAATATCTGGATTTTTTCTCTTATAAATCATATCAAACCAATAAAAGTATAACTAATATTTTAACAATAATTATGACTGTATTGATATTAAACAAATAAATATTTCTGTTCAATATTAGTACTTTTATAATCAAATTCTTTTATTTACTCATTCTTGTATTTATTTAAAATATTTTTTGGACGAAAGGACCATTATTAACGTTATTTTGTTCGATATAAATTAATTAATTATATTTGTCAATAAACATCCTTGTGTTTTTTCTTTGCAAGTACCATTGCTATATAATGATTATTATTGTTTATAAACATGGTATGTTAACATGAAATGAATTGTTTTATTCATTGGTTAGGTAAATATACTCATTCTACACTATATAAGATTCTTGTTTTCATTATCATAATTGTTTGTGATAATTGCAAATACTTTCTTTTGATAATATGAATTTTTGTTCTAATTTTTTTTTTTATAAAAATATTTGAGTTTTGTTTCATAATTTAAATATTTTAAAGAAAATTACCAACACTGAGTAATCATCATAGGAAAACTTCACTGTTATAGATTTAAAAACTAATTCAGAAACATCGAAATTTATAATTTAAGTTGTATTTTAGATTCAATCCGTAAATGTTTATATTGGACTCACGAAAGATGTTACCCGCTTAACGGACGCCGGTATACTGATTTCAGGTTTCTAAGGCTTAGTCAAGTACCCCAATCAGGTAGTCCGACTTAGAGGTACCTGTTAAGTTGAGTGTGTGTGAGGGAGAGAACTATATTTTTCTCCGTGTATGTGTTGTAGTTCATTTATTTTCTAAAAAATGTTTAAATTTAGTTATGTCAATAGTTTGATAGAAGAGGAAACTGTTTGGATAATTTTATGATTCTTTTGTGGGTAAAATTATTTAATTTGATACTATATCAGTACTTAATTATTTTTTTTATTTCTTATTATTTAAATTAATGATTGACATATGTAGTTTATATACTTCTAGTTTAGTAAATAAACATTAGCACTTATGTTCCTCAGTGTTTGTATGTTTTATTTGTGTTTTAGTCTGTTTGTGTGAAAATTTCTCTGTGTGTTAGTTAATACATTTATTTTGTTAGCATGTGTGTACCTTTTTGCTCTCGAGCTAGCTGTGTTTGCGCATTTTGCTTGGGAGTGAGAGTGTGTTGTTGCTTAGTGTGTTCTTGTTGTTAGAAATTTTGTTTACTTTTTTGCATTAAGCTCTGAATGTGACAGTTCTTCGTATCAGTGTGTTTTGGTTGTGTTGTGTTTAGTCTGTTGGTGTGTTATTGTTTGTTTGTGTGTGTTCACTAATCACTGTGAATTTATTTATTTATTATTTATTAGATTATTAGTTTATACATACATAACTATAAATAAGTCATAAAGTTTTACAAAATTTTGGCACTAAACAGTTTTTGATTATTAACTTCAGAGCCTCAAAAAAGGTAATCCTTGAAACAGGAGGCTCTTAGACTGTTTTTATGTGAAGTACTCTTTATTATTTCTATGTGAAGTACCTTTAGTATGTCTGCGTGCACCTATTTGACTTAAGTTCTGAATATTTGTTTGTTATGTTCCTAAGTTAAATAGAAGTAGAGGCGATCATAATTCTAGCAGTTTAAATTATATAATTAGCCTTCTATTATTTCTATACCCTACTGTACTGTAGTATACAGTATCTGAATTTTTGATTGAAATAAAATTTCAATTGAATTATGTTTCAGATGGAGCAGCGATTGATTAATATCAGATTCAGTTATACGGTTCGCCAGTGCGTTGAATTATTTTTCGGCGCGAGTTTACATGAGACGCGGCGCGGGCTTAAGACTTACAGTTATAATAGATAACTCGATCAGGTAGCCCGACTTTCATGTGGATGCGTGGGTCTTATAAGTTGTAATCAAGTATTTTATGTATAAAAATGTAAATGCCAACCATTTGATTGCAACTTTAAGCTATCAGGTACAAGGGATCGGACTAATTCCTGTAATGGAACAGTACGCGAGTCGGGAGTGTCCTCTCAGGGAAACAGTACGCGAGTGTCCATCAGGGAACAGTACGCGAGTGTCCACTCAGGGAAACAGTACGCGAGGTCCACTCAGGAAACAGTACGCGAGTCGCCTCTCAGGGAAACAGTTCTCAGGGAAACAGTCGCGAGTGTCCTCTCAGGGAAACAGTACGCGAGTCGGGAGTGTCCTCTCAGGGAAACAGTACGCGAGTGTCCTCTCAGGGAAACAGTACGCGAGTGTCCTCAGGGAACGTACGCGAGTCAGTTCTCAGGGAAACAGTAGTGTCCATCAGCGTACGCGAGTCGCGAGTGTTCTCAGGAAACAGTACGCGAGGAGTGTCCTCTCGGGAAAGTCTCTCGAAATTCAAATCAAATTTAACACCTTGGAAATAATACACGAAGACTTCGAATATTGTAAGTGTTTGTTTTTAATTTTTAATTTTCCTTATTTATACTGTAGGTACATAGGAAAAGTACTGATTTTGCACTAATAATCCAAAACAGGAACTTATGCTGAATTAAATTAATTTGTTTTTTAAGACTTCTTAAGTATGTAGTATTTACAAAGTTTTGTGTATGATTGTGTTTGTATGCAGGGGTTCTCTCAGAGCTTTTTCACCGAAGGGAGGAGGAAGTATATATGAGTTTATGGTCGAGAATTAAAATTAATAAATTCAATCTTTAGATCTAGTTGGGCTCTTCGGTAAATTATTTTTCTATTACATCATTAACTTTCATTAAGAAAGCCAATATTTCGAAAGTCTTAGAAACGGAATAATAATCGTATCACTATTAAATTCAGCATGCTGGTAGTACTCTAGTGCTGAACGTTTGTATATGGTACCTAAGTATACAATTCTAATAGGTACAATAAACTATACTATACTTGCTAATATTCCCTCAATAAATATATTATACCTTCTCTCTGTTCTACAAAGAACTAAAACATTTTATTGTATTTTACCCCACGTGACATTACACACACGTGTAGTCAACCTTTCTTATATATCCTTGTCTAGAACCTTCCTTTCAGTTCAGGGTTGTACGTGGTCAATCAACCTACAATAAACTTAACACTCATTATTAACAAAAATTAAAATTGATATTAAAATTTATATAAAAACTGCCCCAAAATTTAATTACGTTGATGTTAAATAATAATCTGTAGTTGCTGCAAATATGCCCAACTTTTCTTACTTATTCCAGAATCCTTTTATTTATGTTTTATTGTTTGAAATATATAATTTGTTGAAAACTAAGAAATAAATTGTGGAGCAAACGAATTCTTTTAGGAAGGAACAATAATTACAGTGTTGCCATGTTGAATAAATATTAACTCCTTCAGAAGTCTTTTATATCAGCTGTTCAGATGTAAATAGTGGGTTAGGGTATTTTATTTACGCCTTACTTCCCACTAAATGTCTATTTTAAATCCATTAATTTCTAAGTCTTGTTTAAAAGTCTTTTGTTTGTATCATCTGTATATGATTTGTATTTGTTTATTTGTTTGTTATTTTTTCCTTTGGAAAATACAGACAAAATTAGTTACGAGCAGTGCTTGACAATTGAGTAACTGCTTAGGTTCTAAAGCATGAACCGGAACCACGCAATGGGCATGGTTCTTTCATAAGCAAGAAATGGGTTGTTTAGCACGGAAACACGCATTCTAAATGAAATTCGTCCGACAGCGGACCACCGCGACGGAATTATTTATTTAGTTGTTGTAAACTTATATAATGTAAAAAGCACGGAAACACGCATCCAAAGGAAATTCGCCCGACATGCGGACCACCGCGCCACTCTTCATACATGTAATCGTATTGATTTCTGACCAGTTTCTTTTGGCTCAGAGCCTCAAACCCCATCGAAAACGAACAAACCGATATATTATTTTTAAATTCACTACTTAATAGTCCTAAACAAGGAAAGAGTAACATTAAACCCATCACAATAATAAAGAACTAAAATTTGGCTCTTTAAACCTGACGATAAGAAAGATGTACTTAGTTGATGTTCTTGCATGGACCTGTACTGAAAACAACCGAGTATGTTATACTTACAGTACATTAGTGCACTGTTGGATTAGCCTATTGATATTAGTAAGGGGCAATATAAACGTTTTCCACAATTTCCTCATTCATACCGTACTTAGGTTATATTTAAAAGTGTTTGAAAAAAATTGAAACCAGGATGTCACCTGAATTATCAGTTTCAGATGTTTTTAAGGCCGCCTAAGTGGTTTTCGCAATGTTGTCTGTGTGTATTGCGTGTGAGTCTGTTGTTATCATAGCTTCCAGTGTATGTATTTATGGTGGAGAGGTGAAACTTCGTACAAAAATCATTCTATAGGCGTAGTTGTGAACTTTCTCGCTGTTACAGCTGTTAACAACTTTTATTTTTGTATTCCTCAAAGAAGGAATAATTATATTTTTTTATTTGTTTGATAATAAATAAAATAATAAAACATTTTACGAGCGAAGCTCAAGTATCACTGCTAGTTATAAAATAAAATAGTAAAGTAAAATAACTACATTGTAACTTTTGTATTAAATCCGATTCGATTATTAGGAAGGCACACCGACTAGAGACCGGGTGGATTGAGGTGATTACCGCTAGGAGTGATTACCGCTTCCAACATGTCCAAGCGTTAATCCGGGCCAATAATTCAAGTAAGCTTCTTGCGTTAGCTTTACATGAATCAGGAAAGCAATACTGTTTAGCTATGCTAGGGTCTATTTGTTGATATTTATTATCATAATGAGTTGCAAAACTATTCTGCTAAACTGTTATTATATTTAATTATCCATTTCACTTATTTGTTTTGAATGTTTTGCGATTAAACGTTGATTACATTGACATTAACTAGAGGTTAAAATATTTAATGGATTAACGATAATAAATGGGTTTGTGTCAGGGACGTTGCTATAAGGTATCATTACTCGATAACTTACTTCAACATAAACTATTTTAATTCTAAAACGAATATATAAGGAAATGAATTACAGCTAAGTTGATAATAGCAAATGTCTATATATGTGCGAAACTTAATGAATGTGCGAAAAGATGTGCGAACTTATGAATGTGTGTGCAAAGTGTTAAAATATATATATAATATATATAATATATTATATATATATATATATATATATATATATATATATATATATATATATATATAATGCCTTGTTACTTTTTCCACATTTATACCGTAGGTATATAGAAAAGGTATTGTGTTTGCGAAAAAATCCGAAACTGGAATTATCCGTTTCAGGCGTTTTTAAGGCCCTCCTGAGTGGTTTTTTCGCAAAATTGTCTGTCTTAGCGTGTGTCTGTTATCATCGTAGCACCCTGTGTCT